>ML269759.1:26896-113748 GCA_005239495.1 Nicotiana undulata
TTTAAGCGGAATACTCACTGGGTACATATTTATTTAATATGTACTCATGCTGTACTTTCTTTTCTTTTCTGTACTTGACTGTACAGGTCCGGAGGCTGGCACGTCTGACTATCAGGCCGGTGCTAGATATTGATACCGTGGTCATACTTCTCGGTGAGCTGCTTTCTCGGCGACTTCCTAGCAGCACCCTGGAGCTCTTTTGTTACATTTCTCCGCTCATTTCATTCAGACGGAGACTCTGTATATATTGTAGTCATTGTATATTCAGTAGTCGCCCATGACACTCGTGACACTAGTTCCTGGCACACACGCGTAGTGTATATTTATATTTTGGGGTTTTGGGATGTATATCTATGTATGCATTTTATTTCAGCTTGTATCTACTAGGATTTCACTTCCGCCCAAGGCTAGTATCATGTTTGTCGTTATAAATTGGAAATCTTTGACTGTTTAACTAGATGGGAAATGTATCACTTGGTGTAATTATTGTTGGCTTGCCTAACCCCGCCGTTGGGCGCCATCACGACTCGGATTGGGATTCTGGGTCGTGACAAAAAATCTAATTTCTTGAAGAGCAATATGTTTCTCCCTTTTTTTTTGAAAGAATTTTTTCTTTTTTCGTTTTTTTATAGTGCTGCTACAGTAACTTTTTTTTTTCTTTTTTTTTTTGTTCAGAAATCCCCAAGATTTATCATGAACAGAATCTTGATACAATCGCTCTTATACCACTTGATATCACAAAGTTTGGGAGATCCAAGAACTTGAAGAAAATAAGTAGAAGAAACGTGAAGCAGTAAGAAATGCAATAGAATTGAGAAACTAAGAAAATAAATTAGATATATCAAGGAAAGATCTAAGAACCCTGAGATTGTGTTAATCCAGATTTTGACAAGATCCTAATGACAACAAGTTGGTTATGAAACAAATTGCCTTCACTAGAGATAATCTAATCAAGAACTAGATTCGGATCTTGACTTCTAATTTGAATAACTTACGACAACGACTAGTATAAGAAACTAGTCGCCCTTCTAAGAATATCAAAAGAAACCAAAGATATCACAAGATAAAAAATTATCGTACTACCTTAAACTATGAACTAGTTAGGGTTGTAAGATAAATCTCAAAGTAAAGTTCACAAAAGAACTCACAATAATAATATTAATCTTCAATATTATTCTCTGCAATGAAAGACAAGCACCCCTTTATATAGTAGTAAAGAAGGAGCTAGTCAAGACTTCATTAAATGAGATTCATATTCCCTAGAAGCATAGAAGACTACCCACACTAAGACCAATGTAGTCAACATACACATAGACCAATGCAAGTCAACGTAGATTAAAACAACTATTAAATATATATTCTAGAAACTATTTTTGGGCTGCCAAACATTCCTCTTTTTAGGGGCATATTTGGGCCACATTCCATCTTCTTTTGGACTTTAATTTGGGCCTCTAAATAGTTGTAGTACTTGGCCCAAAGATCCTCCTTGTGTTGTAGCTCTTCTTCTATCATAAGACACTTTTAAATTGCCAATTGAAGCCCATTAAGCTTGTCTTGAAATTTCTTTATTTAAGACCTTGTCATGGGCCTTCTTGGAGATTCCAGAGTTTCATCCTTATACTTTAATGATGTTGAGCTGCCATGGATGCTATCACAACGTTATTGCTTCGGGTATTTCGTATGAATTTTTCCGTATTTCGATCTCGTTGTTACGTGTTTCGTTGCGATTGGTATGTGTTAGAGGGATGGTCAAGAGAATCGGCTCAGGTATGTTAAGGCTATCCCTTCTTTCTTTTTGGCATGATCCAAATAATACAAATGAAAGGAGTAAAATATGCAACTTTCATAAATGACTCTATTCATAGAAATACTAGGGGTGTCTATATTTTTTATTCCCCATGTGAATTATTATTATATCTTCTGTTCATGGGTCTCAGAAAAATAGGTATTTGATAAAGTTTATTCAAAAGGCATATTGATTTTATGGCATTACGAGAAAATCTTATTAACGTATTTCTTATGCATTTCATGCATTTATACATGTACATTGACCCATGACCAGATGGCGTTATATACGCGTATATATGTATATTATATTTATATACGTTGATGATTTTTCCCTCAGAGGCTTAATGATGTTATGAACACATGTACCTATGCACGACATGACATTCATACGCATATGAATGACACTATAAGTACTTCATGATTTACAAAGTTATCCAGACTTACAGGTTGAGTCATTTACTCTATATTTCACCCATGTCTTTTATGTACTTATTTATGTGCCTTACATACTCGGTACATTATTTGTACTGACGTCCCTTTTGCCCGGGGACGTTGCGTTTCATGCCCGCAGATCCTGATAGACAGGTAGAGACCAAGTAGGCTATCAACTCAGTGGAAGATGTTGGTGCGCTCCATTTGCTCCGGAGTTGCTTGTTTGGTCAGTATGATTTAGATGCGTATTGTTTGGTATGGTGGCCTCTATCCCGACCTTTATGATATTATGTATTATTAGAGGCTTATAGACATATGTCATGTATACAGATACTTGTATGTCCTTGTCGGCTTATATTTTAAGTATATAATGGATCACATTGGCCTTATAGGCCCGTATGTCACAGGTGTGAGTTTCTATATCAGATTGGGTTGTCGTATGTCTGGTATTCCCTCATGTTTACTCTGGTTATGATATGACGCCCCTTCCGACTCACTTACCTTTACCTATGATGATGTAACAAGAAAGATACGTTATGTTGGTACTCGATTAAGAAAGGACCGGGTGCTCGTTGCGTCCCATAGGTTTGGGTCATGACACAAGTGGTATCAGAGCAGTTTTGTCCTAGGGAGTCTACAAGTCGTGTCTAGTAGAGTCTTGTTTATGGGTGTGTCGTGCAGCACACTTATAAGCAGGAGGCTATAGGGCATTTAGGACTGTCACTCTTTCTTCATACTAAAGATTATGTGATAGATCTCAACTGTAAGAACTCAATTTCCTAACTCTATCTTATTCGTAATACGATGATGCCTACGTCTAGAAAGACGGTTCGTGTGAGATATAGCTGTGAAAGAGTTGAATTAGAGGAACTCGATTTTTGCATCATGCTTATGATGGATAAATATGAGGTATTCAGCAGATCATGTGTGTACTAAGATCAGTAAGTTTGTTGATAAGGATCCCTAAGTCAAGAATGTCTATCCACTTTTACGGTAAAAAAGAATAAGAGAATCGGAAGGTAGACACAAATTTCAGCAAGTAAAAGAAACAAGGTGAAGAAGGGTACGACGTACCCATTTAATGAAGATTATCTGTATTTACAATTCAAGAAGATGAATATAAGCCTTTTGAGTTACGTTCAACAATAACAGAGGTATTGTACAATTGGTCGCACCCATCTCAATTATGCTCCATGGGAGCCAACATATATAGTTTAAGAGAAGGACATGATATCAGGATCCAGCTAGGGGTTAAAGTAACCCAAAATGTTGGATGGATTGTTTGCGTTAGTTAACATTTCCAAATGATATTGCAAATGTGCTAATAGTTCTCCTTGTAGGACACCAAGATGGTGCTAATATGAATATTATGTTCAAAACAATAAAAAACAATTCAAAGATAGGCACTGGAAGAGTGGAAGGGATAAATATTACCTTAGTGTGGCTCTCGTCCCTATTAAAGAAGGAATGTTAGGCAACTCGAAGAGCTAGTAGGTAGAGCAATGGAAGCTACAAACAAAAGAATGTCTTGTTCGAATTTTACGAAAAAGTGATAGACATAAATGTTAACAAGAAATAAGAAGAGAGTTAATGAAGCATTATGAGTAAGATGTGATACATGGATGACAACAGTATATCAAAAAGATGACAGTATTGTAGAACCTATATCCTCATTTCTAGAAATAAGTTCGTGACTCCAACGCGACTACCATAAGGGAGAATTAATTCCCAAGTAATAGAAATCAATATGGGCTGGTGAACAAGATAAACTAAAGATGAATTAGGAGCTAAGTTATTTGATAATAGTCAGCATCATGAGAATTTCATATTTCATCCTGGCGATAATAGAATGGACCACAAAAGAAGATTCATGAGGAATTCAGAGAATGGTCATTCAAGAAGACGCTTCCCTAAAGCAAGTAAGGTGAGCAAGGTTAAGCTTAAGGGACTGTAGGTGTTAGTTACACTAGGTGTTTCCCTCGTGAGTAAGGAAATTTGTTATCCTTGGTACAGAAGTATTACCGTAAGGCGAGTGAGGGTCATCGATGATGTGAAAAGACGCCAAAGATGAAGAGGTAAAACAAATATAGATCATCGTAGCACTAAATGCTAGTACTCCCCTAAAGGGGGGAATATGGAGTGATGTGGCATTAAGTCTGAATTAAATAGTTCTAGTAATTATGGAATGGTAAAGGAAGAATGCGACAAAGATGAAAAAGGGATGAGATTGCACTTATTCAAATCCTACAAATATGCTACAATTCTAGAACATTATGCAAACACAACGTCAAGAAAAGGAAGTAAGGGTTCCATCCCGGGATGTTATTAATAAATAGGGAGACAATGCGAGAGGTAGACAAAGGAAATAACTCAAGAAAGAGTACACGTAATATTGATATGAGAGTAGGCCAACGAGTGGTTAGTAGTTGATTCAGAAAGGGCCTAGTTATGGCTAGATAAGAGGATACATGAAAATCAATAGATTGTGCAAGATAAATAGAGTGAACCCCAACATGGGGAATTCAGCCTCGTAGTTATGACATTATAACACTTGAGATATATTCATATAGGAGTTGGGGAAGTTAAAAATGTGTCGTATGAGTGTTATAGAAATAGAAGAGAGTGCCACTGTGAAGACAGACAAAATATCAGTTCAGAAGCAACCCTAAAATCACAAGGGCGTGGAGGTAAGTAACTACGGATAAGTATAGGCAATGGAGGACATCAAAAGGTCCATCGAGTATACAATGTAATAAGCTCGCAACTTTACTAGAATCAGAGGGTCCTCCCTAAATACTACAATAAAAGACTAGCTAAGGAAAATACGGAAGAAAGCTTCAACCTAAACTCAGCGACCTAAAGAAGAATGGCTCTTATAATGACAGTCTCAAGACAACATTGTATGCACTCCATAAGAAAGTGGCACCTACCGTAGCTAATGAACGGGAAGAAAAATGAAAAGTAATACTTGAGATCATATGAGTTACACAAAAATTTTGACATGCGTGGGAACTAAGATAAGCTAAGTAGGCATGCAACAAACGGTAGAATGACCAGAAGAAGTAACATCTTACATTTAAAGAAAGTTGAGAAGGAACAACATGGATTATTCGACCAATGATCTAGAGTTAGTCATGTTATGAAGGCATTTAAGATTTCAGAATATTATCCATGCAGCATATATATTGACAATCATACTGCCGCAGAAGACTCCGGTAAAAGTTAAAAGAAAGAATTGAGTCTAGGTCATAGACAAAGGATTGAATTGTTAGAAGATTATATCATGAATATTCCTTAACGCCCATGAAAGGCTATGGTAATGACCAATACCAAGAGCCGCATATCGCAAGATAGCTTAAGCCTACATAAAGGCTGATCAGAAGAAAGAGGAAACTAAAGAGTTACATCGACTAAGTAAATCAAGAGTCTGATTAATGGTTCTAGAGAATTATAGAAATTGTGATCGAGAACATTGCAAGATCAGCCTTAATATCAGAGGAACAAGAGAGATAGTACAACAACCATAGTCTACAATGGCTCTATGATAAAGGCAGTTAAAAAAGTAACAACCTCATAAGAAGTCAGTATGAAGCTCCCACCGGATGGTAGTATTATAATAAAGCTTCAAGTTGTGAATGGGAATCATACCTATGTGGAAGGGAGGTTATGAAAGAGATAAAAGATACAATGCGAGAGTTTAAGGTTGGTGAGGTAAAGGTGAACAACGTACGAGATACTCCGGTGCAGAAGGTTGTGAATAATCCATACTTCAGATACAAGGCTAAGAGCGTTAGGGTTGAGTATCCAGGAATGATAGCGGTGTCATTAGAGGCATATCTTCCAGCCTATGGTTTCAAGGTATCAAGAAGTCTGGTTAAGAGAGTAAGAAGAGTTAGAGACGATGCAATGTCTCGCTTGATATTCCAGAATAACACAAGGAAATATAGGGTGTAAGCAAGTTGAAGGAAGGTTGCGAGTAGTATTAATGAATATGTGTAGATCGCAAGCTAAAGTATGATAGAGCGACAAGGTTTTAGAAATACATGAGTAAGAATAAGGAAAGGCAAGTGAGAAGGTTACAAGAATAGATAAGTTATCGGGATTAAGCCCATGAAAACAAGAGAGCTAATGGTTTCTCTAAGTTACAGAAATCTCAGTATAGCCTAAATGAACTCAAAGGAGTCTAAGACTAAAAACATTTAGATGAAACGGAATACTACCCTGGTAGTAAAATAAGGGTGTAATTGTGATAAATAAAGGATGACGTTTGGGCCTTCGATTGAGTAATGAATTCATGAATTGTACATGATTGAAATACCCATATGAGGCGAATCGCATTAGGATGACTATGTTATGAAATAGGGTTATGGAAGTACAGTATCTCCCCTAGGTGGATTAGGAAAATCACTTCAAATGTTCTACGATGCAACGTAAGCCCTAGTGGCGATATATTACGTAAGAAGTTTCAAGTTATCAATGGAAGATTGTATATCAACTTTGAGGTGAATCAACAATAGATGGGATAAAACATATGAAGTACAAGTTTAGATAAGACCATCATTCTTAAGATGAACAGTAATGAAGAAGCATTAAAAGACTTAGCTTTATGCATATAGGATAAGCAACAAGAGTAACCCGGAGTTTGGTCGCAGACCTCAGTAACAATAAATTGAAGTAAGAGTTATGGTATAGAATGGCCTACTTAGATGTAGTAAAGCTAATAACGCCTAGACGGACATCTTGAAATAATTTTTTATATGTTCACAAAGTGATGATTAGAGATTGGCTAAGAGCTGGAGGAAAGAGGAGAGAAGCGTCGCATTGGCGCACATACAAAGTTAGAGTCGTTCAGGCTGCATGATAGAATGTAGAAACAACTACGAGATTAAAAGGATTCCGACTACAAGTCGTGGTGTGAGAAAAAGGCTTAAATGGGGGAATGCCCTGGCCTTTGGATTTATTCAAAGAACAATTGTCTAAATGGAAAGGAGAATATTAAAGTATTCGCAAGAGCTATGGGTTATGAGAATGATAAGTGCATCAGTCAGCATTCGAGGACGAATGTTCCAAAGGGGGGAATGATGTTACACCCCATATTTTCGTACGTTAAAGTACACCATAAGTAAATTTATGGAATGAGATATTACATCCCGCATTTTTGTATGTTAAAATTTTGTCGTAACTTAATCGACGTAATTTCGGGAATGGGATTATTTTGAGATTACAAGTGATGAGTAAATTCGTGAAGGTGAGAGGGGAAGAAAGTCAAAGAGAATGAGTTTCGTTGAGGTTTGACAATTTGGGGTAAAATACGGTCCGAGCTATAATACCCGGTATTTATGGACTAGTACCATACAAGGTACCACATGCCCATGATAGTAAAATGTATAAAGTGCATTAAAAGTAAGTAGTATTTTAAGTAAGTTGAGATAATTCTTAATTATATTGGTAATTGGTTGATTATTGGTTAATGAGAGAAATAACTAGTTAATTAATAATTAGTGAATAATTTATTAGGATCTTGGATAAGCCTGAGAGACAAAAACGTGGCAGTCCCTCCCCTTAAAATTTAGATGACTCTTAAAGTCATATTAAATGTGGAAAATTAGGGACATGAGTTATATATGTGAGGAAAATAAGGGATGTAAGTCTTACAATATTTATACCCTCATTTTCAAGCAGAAGTAACGTTCTTCTACAAAATTTCAGCCAAGATTCTTTCCATAGAAATTGAAATATTATTTCCTATCTCTTAAGAAAGAGTTTTCTACAAAGATGAATTTCCAAATAGCAACGTTGTTGCTTCGGGTATTTCATACGAATTGTTCCCTATTTCGATCTCATTGTAACTTGTTTCGTCGCGATTGGCCTGTGTTAGAAGGATAGTCAAGAGAATCGGCTCAGGTATGTTAAGGCTATCCCTTCTTTCTTTTTGGAATGATCCAAATAATACAAATGGAAGGAGCAAACTATGCAACTTTCATAAATGACTCTATTCATAGAAATACTAGGGGTGTCTATATTCTTGATTCCCCATGTGAATTATTATTATATCTTCTGTTCATGGGTCTCAGAAAAATACGTATTTGATAAAGTTTATCTGAAAGGCATATTGATTTTTATGGCATTCCGAGAAAATCTTATTATTTCTTATGCATTTCATGCATTTGTACATGTACATTGACCCATGACCAGATGTCGTTATATACGCGTATATATGTATATTATATTTATATGGGATATGGGAAAAAGGTTACGCCGTTATATACGCACCACCACCTGATCAGCTGGTATACGTTGATGATTTTGCCCACAGTGGCCGAGATGATATGATGGGATGCCCTCAGAGGCTTGATGATGTTATGAACACATGTACCTATGCACGACATGACATTCATACACATATGCATGACACTATGTATTTCATGATTTACAGAGTTATCCAGACTTACAGGTTGAGTCATTTACTCTATATTTCACCCATATCTTTTATGTACTTATTTATGTGCCTTACATACTCGGTACATTATTCGTACTGACGTCCCTTTTTCCTAGGGACGCTGTGTTTCATGCCCGCAGATCCCGATAGACAGGTCGAGAGTCCTCCAAGTGGGCTATCAGCTCAGCGGAAGATGTTGGTGCGCTCCATTCTCTCCGGAGTTCCTTATTTGGTCAGTATGATATAGACGCGTATTGTTTGGTATGGCGGGGCTCTGTACCGGCCTTTATGATATTATGTATTCTTATAGTCTTGTAGACAGATGTCATGTATACGAATACTTGTATGGCCTTGTCGGCCTATATTTTAATTATATAATGGATCACTATGTCACAAGTGTGAGTTTCTATATCAGATTGGGTTGTTGTATGTCGGATATTACCTCATGTTTACTCTTGTTATCACATGACGCCCCTTTAAGACCACTTACCTTTACCTATGATGATGTAAGAAGAAAGATACGTAATGCATGTACTCGGTTGAGTAAGGTACCGGGTGCCTGTTGTGGCCCATATGTTTTGGTCGTGACACTGATTTCCATGCCTAACATACTCAGTACATTATTCGTATTGACGCTGTCATGACCTCAAATCCTAACAGGTCGTGATGGCGCCTATCGTTGAACTAGGCTAGACAACCATCACATTATTACGCATTTTTTCTATTATAATAATTCGCAATTCAATAATAAACAACAAACAAGCATAAAATAAATTGTTTAAGTCTTAGAGCCCCAATAATAATCTAAACAACTCTAACCAAAACCTTCCAAGACTGGAGTCAATGATCATGAGCATCTAAGATATAAACTAACTGTACTAATGTCTTAATGAATGTCTATGAATCAAATACTAATACTAAATAAGGAGGGGAAATGGAGAAGCTGTGGACGCTAGACAGCTACCTCAAAATCCCGTAAGCTGCTGGTAACGAACTCGGACGACTACTGCTCCAAATCAATACCTGGATCTGCACACAGAGGTGCAGGGGGTAATGATGAGTACACCAACTTAGTAGTAATGAAAATAAATCACAGTCTGAGAAATACGAAACACACAGCACATATACATCAATTCACTAAAACAGTAAAAACACCAAGTCACCGCAAAGTATTCATCAAATTCATAAGTTCGAAAACCGTTTTCCAAAAATCCTTTGAAACAAGTATAATTATATTTTCCACATATATATCTCAGTAAAACTCTCAGTAAAAATCAATTTGAAAACGAAGTGAATCGTAGTTCAAAATCTCAGTAAAATCATCATAAAGCTTCCCTTCGGGCTATAATCATTACTCGTAACAATTTCCCTCAGTATCAGCCCATCAGGCAACCTCAAAGTCACTCAATATTAGCCTATCAGGCAACCTCACAGTCACTCAATATTAGCCCATCAGGAAACCTCATAATAAATCAGTATAAGCCCATCAGGCAACCTTACAATCACTCAGTATTAGCCCATCAGGCAACCTCACAATCACTCAGTATCAGCCTTGCGGGCAACATCACTCATTAGGTACCTGCGCTCACTGGGGGTGTGAACAGACTCCAGAGGGGCTCCTACAGCCCAAGCGCTATAACAAGCCACAACATGGCATAAATCACACACAATATTGGCTCACAACCTCTCTCATATCACAACATTCACACAAATACGGCCCAAACGGACATCTATAACACTGAAATGCCTTGCAACCCAAATTTACGGATTTCTTCTAAAATACTAACTTCCACCATACATGCCGAAACGTTCACGGGTTATCCAAAACCCGTTCCGGACATACGCCCAAGTCTGAAATCATCATACGAACCTGTGGAACCTTCGGATCCTGATTTCGAGGTCGTTTACTCAAAATTCCAGTCTTACTCAATTTCTTCAACTTAAGGCTTCTGAAACGAGAATTTTCCTTTCAATTTAACTCCGAACCTCCTGAATTGCAACTCTGACCATACACACAAGTCACAATACCCGAAAGGAAGTTGTTCATGACTCCCAACTGCTGAACGACGCGCTGGATCTCAAAACGACTGGTCGGGTCGTTACATTCTCCCCCACTTAAACAGACGTTCGTCCTCGAACGTGCCATGAACTGCTCCAGAATTATCTGAAATCACTGTTTAACACCTCGTGCACCTGCCCGTGCTGCCACAACCCGGTTGACCATATGAGCTTGATAAAATAACTTTGAGGATAACCTCTTTTATTCATACCGCAAATCCCGAACTCAATTCTAACACTGGGAATTCTCTGCCACGCCTTTTCCTAATATATGAACATCGCATTAACTACCACAGAAGGTACCAGGACACAATTGCGTACCTTAGCTGAATTGACACCATAAATATAAACTTTTCTTGGAAAATAGGAAGTAACACACAAGAAAATAATTATAGGAGTCTTGCTCCACATCATACTGTTGCGGCACGCAACCCGATCCAAATAACATACCCGTGGCGGCGTGCCACCCGATCCCATCATAAGTTTTACATAAGGAAATATATACAGAGCCGAATTGCTCACACTTTACAAGATACTGAATATCGGTCACCAGCACACTAAGTGCATAACACCATTTTAGGGAGACGGATAGGGTCATAGGCTACAAACTCAAGCACAACTGGGGTGCGATATATAATCTGAATCTCAGGAGCCATCCTGCTCACATAACCTCGTCACTACGCGGAACCTCAACACATTAGAAATTATCAAGCCGTTACAAAGGGCGAAGCTCGAGTAGGTTACTTTGAGTGACCTTCATGGCGGGTGTTCCGGTGTTAACGAGTTCGGGAAGAAGGTCAAGGATGAACAGTAGACAAAGACAAAGGAAAGAGGAGATGGAGCTGACCTCGCTGCTGACCTGGGAGCAGCCTTGCTCACAACTCACACGGCACAATCACAATATCACATGAATTTGACGAAAACGGGAAAACACCTGATATCCCAATACCCCTCCTTGAGGAGTGCCATACTTAAATGAACACCTCTGACTCGCATGAAGCCCAAAATCTTGTTTAAATCCATTCACTCACTTCAAGTTGATTCTACTCGCATTGAACTAGGCTGATAGCCTTACCTGGGTCCAAACAACCCGCTTCCTTTTTCTTATACACACGAGGACAACCATCATAGCCGAGATAAACACTCCACAATCCACAACCAACTGAGCCGAACGCCTTCCAGGCATAAATTCTCAATTAAGCAATATTGCACTCCTTTATACTTGGTCTAATTCTTCAACCAATCAGGTGACTACATGCCACACTTATGCAATCTTCCCGCGGTCATGCTCCCACGGCCTTACACACAAGGTAACAAGTATGCACATCCATACCATCGACCACCCTAAGGCTGTAAAACAATTCAAGGACCCGTAACCAAGATACAAAGCCTCTTTCACAAAACACCGAACTCATATGACACTGCAGACAATATCAATTTATTCTAATCATTTAAATCCTTTGTTCTTGCTCCTCCGAGCATCATGACATCCTTGTTAACACCAAACCCCAAATCTCGATTCTTACGTCTAGTTACATACTGCTACTGCACCTAACATGCCAATATGAAATAGTGCGAGAATTCCAACATAACTCCTGAACACAATATTAGGGTGAACACTCCATCATATGAAGCCTTTACTTACCTCAATTCCTGAGAACCATAACAACACACAAGTGAGCTCTCACAATCACAATACATGCAAATCCTTAAGTAGTGGTCTGAACAACCATAACCCTTATGGGACCCGCCTACGCCTGACAGGCCATAGCACTTGAATGCTTCCAACTGAAATCTATTACGACGGCCGACAGGCCCCACACATATCTGCACAGACCGTACAAGTACTCAATCATGACGAAGGAACTGATCACTACCGTACTTGTGCCATTTCAACCATGGCTAACCAATCTATCTTCTTTTAATCATCTTTAGTTTCCTCAAAGGTAATAGTAACTTCCTTCAACTCATAGCAACTCAACCCTCACTCATCCCGAGTGACCTTGATTCACGAGATCATGCTGCCTAAATTCCACAACCCTTCTCACAACCTCCTGATAATCTTTCTACAACTTGGAATCTATTTCTCTCACTCCTAAGATACTATCAAGCGTGCTGAAAAAGCTCGATTCTTAATTATACTGCCTGAAACCCTTAAACACCGCATTCTCTAACTTTTGAATTCATTAGGACCACTACTGAGAGTCAACCACTCTGACTGGCCCCGAATACAATCAACTCCAAGGCTCTCCTAGAACATGAACACCCTTTCAACCGAGCACGTGACTGAGTCGCTACCCTTACAACTTGCCTATGCCTTAAGCACGAATTCTTAATCTTCCAAAGCCTAACCCTAGTCAAATAGGACTAACTTCGCACACATTTATCGAATGGCCATGCTCAATTACCTCTTTACTCCTTTCCCTTAGCTGTAACAACTTGCCAATATGCCGACAATCCGCAACTCCATGAGGACACAACCCCACAACCCAACTGCAGGTGGTGGGACTCCCCCTCTTTGGTTAATCTCATTCCTTTAAGCACTACCCGACTTCCTTTCCTCACGCCTGGCCTTTTTGAAATGAAACCACCACCTATCCCTTTTCACATATTCCTTCATCGCGTGCTTCTCAATTGCGTCCTTAATTCAACATCCTTCTTTGTAGGTCTTTGAACCAGCAGATCACCACAACTTCAAACTCTCCGAAGATCATCTTTCTCGAGCTCCCTTCATTAGAGGTAACTGTTCAATTCTGAACCACTACACACCACGATCTCTGACAACCGCTTCTTCAACACCGCTTCATAGCACTCTAACCCCATGTGACCTAAGAGTTATAACACCGGCAAATTTAACACATTCTATCCGATCAAAAATACTGATACCACATCACGGATGAAAACTCCACCTCGCTTGATAGCACCAAGTCTGATTACTTTATCAACCCCCCCACCTGACCATTCATAGCCCCAATGCCTTTCCTTTGCCGGAACTAGAACATTGAAATCTCGAAACCACGCCCTGAGAAGACCTCCCTTCAAGGCATTCATTGCCCCTACATATGGGCAAGCATTTTACCATCGTATCGACATCGCGCGATAACCAATCGTGAGCATCATCACAACCTCAGCATGATCTCAAAGCCCTCAGAATCACAACTACTGGGCTGAAACACATAATATTTTTCCGCAAAGCCACGACAATAGCCTCAATCAACCTCGCAGGGAGGAACATCCCGCACCACATCCATAGTATCATTTAAATTGCTCGAAATCCTGATTCATAGCAAGCGCTTCACGGCGCGTAAGATTGAGTTGGAAGAAACATAGGCACAAGACTTAATTGAATCAAATCGCACGATAAGGAATCAATAAGGGAAGTACTCCTACAACCCTGTAGCCTCTCGAAGATAAGTACAGACGTCTCCGTACTGATCCGCAAGACTCTACTAGATTTTCTCATGACTCGTGAAACCTACGGGAACCTAGGGCTCTGATACCACGTTGTCACGACCTAAAACCTATGGGTTGTGATGGCGTCGGACACCACTGTCAGGCAAGCCGACCCCTTAATCAGTTGGAACACTTTCCTGTTTAACATTTTAGAATCGAAGCCTCTTCTTGCATTTCCATTATTAAATGAACAAATTTCGTAATTTAAACACGGCAAGAAAACAACTTAATACAAAAAAAGAAATACCAAGACATCCCCAGAACCCGGTGACACAAGTCCGTGAGCATTTTCTAAGAATTTATACAATTATACACCGCTTGTCCGAAAAAAAAAATTGGACAAAGGCAATAAATATAAAATATAAGTACACAGAAGGGAGACTCCGGCAGCTGTGGAACGCCTCTGGATGAATGCATCCCGTATAAGCCCCCAAATCGATCACTGTACTATAAAGGTACCTGTGCAACAAAATGCACAAAAAGTGTAGTATGAGTATATATACATATATGTACCCAGTGAGTATCCCATCTAAACTCGAAGGAGTAGTGACGAGAGGTCGACTAGATACTCACTAAGGTCCAACAATATAATATAAAAAGAGATATGGCAAAAGCAGTAGGCATGTGAAGTTGAAATCAACAAGTACATAAGCAAATAATGTAATCCAAGTAACAACTAAAAATGAACTTCAATTGCAAAATCCTCCGTTTACACAATACATGTCAATCCCACTATAAGTGACTCAGACTCAAGTGATAATACAATACCAGAATAAGACAATCGGCCGGAGTCATAAGGGTGGTCATAAGGACTGAGGTCATAAGCTAACCCACGATCGCGAATCATACCTGCGACTCGCGTGCTGACTCAATAGTAATAAGCTGACCCACGATCGCGCATCCAGTCTGCAACTCGTGTGCTAACTCAATAATGATAAGTTATCCACGATCGCGCATCATGTCTGCGACTCGTGTGCTGACTCAATAATGATAAGCTACCCACGATCGCGCATCATGATTTCGACTCGTGTGCTGACTCGATAATAATAATATATAAGCTGACCCACGATCGCGCATCCAGTCTGCGACTCGTGTGCTGACTTGATAATAAGTGCATATACATATATAGGTATATACGTGTACCGATTCAACAGTGAACTCAACAGGATTGTGCCAATACCACTGTAGCCAACTGGGATCGAAATCATAATATTTCACTTTTCCATGTCATCTCAACAACAATCACAACTTACAATACATACAAGGTACAAATAAGGCACATATAGGCATGCTCGTGAGTCCTAAAGCTACCCGACATAGCAATATAGTCGCCACGTAAGGACTCTCATCATTTGGTACGTACGCGGCCCCACAACATGTATACATAACAAATAAGGAACCTATGGGGACATTTCCCCCTTACAAGGTTGGAAAGGAGACTCACCTCGCTTCAAAGATTCATCACCGACTTCCAAGCCTGTGATGACCCAAAAAGGGGTCATCTTGTGTGCATCTAATTTGGACTGTGTTTTGAGGCCCGAAAGCCTCCATTAATCTCACCTCGATGTGCGTGCACAACCCGGGCGCAGATCCAGGAAGCCTTAATGTGAAACCTTGATTTAAGAGTTAAATTTTGGTAATTAATTGAATAAAGTTGACCTTGGTCAATATTTCTGGTAAACAGACCCGGATATGTGATCCGACAGTCCCGGAGGGTCTGTAGGAAAATATGGGACTTGGGCGTATGACCGGAAACAAATTTCGAGGACCCAAGTTCGAGAAATGAATTTTTGAAGAAAATTGTTTTATGAAAATATCAAAGGCTTATGAAAATGAACCTTGATGTGAAACCCGTGCTGCCGGGTCCGTATTATGATTTCGGAGCCCAGAGCAGGTTCAATATGTGTTATTCAAGCTATCTGTGAAATTTGGTAAGAAACAGACTTAATTTGATTGGTTTTAGATCAAAATGAGGAAAATTGGAGTTAATGAAGTTTTGAGGTTTTTTAAAGAATTTGAAATTTGGCTTGAAAGGTGATTTTATGTTCCCGAGGTCCGATTGAAATCCGAGACCGGGAATAGTTCCGTTGTGTCATTTATAACTTGTATTCAAAATTTGAAGTCATTCCGAGTAGTTTAGGCCGGTTCGGCGCGTTGAAGTGAATTCTAGAATTTCAAAGTTCTTAAGTTTGATTAATTTGGTTTTGGGGTTTGATTTCGAGCTCCATTGTTGTTTTTCATGTTTCGGAAGTTCGAGAGAGTCCGTATCACGAATACAGAGTTGCCGGTGCTTTTGAACGGGGTCCCGAGGGGATCGGGGGTGTTTTAGACCCCCGTGAGCTAAGTTGGAAAACCAGAAATTTTTGCTATCTGGTTTCCTTCTCTGCGATCAAGAAGGTGGGTTGCGATCGCGGAGGAGGATTTTTGCTGGGTTGTTGATTGCTCTATGCGATCGCATCTTCCCCTTTGCGATCGCAGAGGTCTGGGTTCCACACCTTCACGATCGCAGCCCGTTTCTTGCGATCGCATTGAGTCGCGTCTGGGCCGGGTGAGTTTGTTCTTCGCGATCGCAGGACCCCATGCCGCGATCGCAGAGGTCTTGCCAGTTATGCTTCGCGATCGCAAGACCTCTGTCATGATCACAGAGGTCTGGCCAGTTGGCCTTCGCGATCGCAGGCCACTTGTCGTGATCACAGTAAAGGTTTTCCTGGGCAATACTTAAATGTCCAATTACGGGATTCTTCTTCATTATTCAATACCCAACCTCCATTAGAGCTCCTCCAAACTAGGGAAAAGACTGCCCAAGTTCAAACTCATCAAGGTAAGTGATTTCTAGTCCGTTTTCATGACTTTTAACATAAAATTCAAATAAAATCCTCTTCCAATTATCTTAAAAATCATAGGAATTGATAGAAGAATGTGGGGTTTTGGGAAAATAGTGAAACTTCATTTTTTGCCATAAATTCCTAAATGAATTATGTAGTTACGATCCTTAGGCTTCGGGTAATTCATTCCTTCAAAAATTTCCGGAATTTGACCATGAGAGGCCGGGGTTGGAAATTGAGAATTCTTCAAGAATAGCAATTTTATTGAATAACTAGGATAAGTTATCACATTGTACATGCATTGATGTTGTTGTATACCTTTTGACTAGTTGCGAGTCCTCGGGTATAGAGTTCGGAGTTTCGGGCGCAATTGTGGTCCGAGGGGTAGATTCGACACGAGGTGAGTCTCCTTTCTAACCTTGTAAGAGGGAATTGTCCCCATAGGTGATGTATATGCTATGTTTAACTTGTTTGGGGGCTACGTACGCACCAAGTGACGAGAGTCCGTACGTAGCGGCTATTATTGTTATGTCCGGGTAGTTAGGCCCACATCATGCCTGGTATGTTTTTCTTGCATGCCCTAGATATGTTTCTTTTTGTTGAAATGCTCATATGATTTATTGTAATGCTATATTTACTACTAAATTACGTTTTGCAACGTGTTGTTCTTCTGAGGTTCAATGAAATGAACTTATGAAATATATGGGAGCGGGTCGTACGCCACGGCGGAAATGAAATGAAATTATGAAATATATGGGAGCGGGTCGTACGCCACGGCGGAAATGAAATGAAATTATGAAATATATGGGAGTCGGGCCGTACGCCACGGCTGAAATGAAATGAAATTATGAAATATATGGGAGCGGGCCGTACGCCACGGCGGAAATGAAATGAAATTATGAAATATATGGGAGCGGGCCATACGCCACGGCGAAAATGAAATGAAATTATGAAATATATGGGAGCGGGCCGTACGCCACGGTGGAATTGAAAAGAAACTTTGAAACATATGGGATCGGGCCGTACGTCACGTCGAGTGTAGAAAAGTACCTTATGGGAGCGGGCCGTACGCCACGGCAGATCTAAGAATTGGTGATTATTGTTTCATTCGGTGGTCTTACTTTTGAAAGTGCTTTATTGTTTAAGTTCAGTAACTGTTTGGATTTTTCTGTTCTCAGTACGTGTACTTGTTGCTTATTTTTCCCTGACATGCCTACCATATTTCATCATATGTTATCATATGTTCTTACTGCTCGACCCTAGTGAGTATCGAGTCGACCTCTCGTCACTACTTCTTCGAGTTTAGGCGGGATACTCACTGGGTACATATTTATTTAATATGTACTCATGCTGCACTTTCTTTTCTTTTCTGTACTTGACTGTACAGGTCCGGAGGCTGGCACGTCTGACTATCAGGCCGGTGCTAGATATTGATAGCGTGGTCATACTTCACGGTGAGCTGCTTTCCCGGCGACTTCCTAGCAGCACCCTGGAGTTCTTTTGTTATATTCTCTGTCCATTTCATTCAGACTGAGACTCTGTATATATTGTAGTCATTGTATATTCAGTAGTTGCCCATGACACTCGTGACACTAGTTCCTGGCACACACGCGTAGTGTATATTTATATTTTGGGGTTTTGGGATGTATATCTATGTGTGCATTTTATATCGGCTTGTATCTACTAGGATTTCACTTCCGCTCAAGGCTAGTATCATGTTTGTCATTATAAATTGGAATCTTTGACTGTTTAGCTAGATGGGAAAGGTATCACTTGGTGTAATTATTGTTGGCTTGCCTAACCGCGTCGTTGGGCGCCATCACGACTCGGATTGGGATTCTGGGTTGTGACAACGTGGTATCATAGCACTAGGTTCACGTAAGTCTCACGATTCATGGGCATGCCCAGTAGAGTCTTGCGAATCGGTACAGAGACGTATGTACTTATCTTCAAGAGGCTATGGGGTGTTAGGAAACTTCCCTTTATTCATATCCTGTCGTGCAATCTATGATGTACTCAAATTATTCTTCCATTCTCTCGCGGATGGTGAGGACGCGTGCATCCCATGTTCCTGGTCTGGGAGAGGCCGCTGCCCCGGCTGCCAAAGATCGGGGTAGGGGTAGGGGTAGAGCACTTGCTCGAGGCAGGGGACGAGGACGTCCCAGAGCTATGCCAGGGGCACCACCAGAGGACCCTATTATAGAGGAACATGATGAGGTGCCTCCAGTAGCACCTACTCCAGTGGATTTCATGACGGGGCCAGGCTTCCAGGAGGTCATGGGCCGTATGCTGAGATTCATGGACACTATGTCTCAGGCTGGTTTATTTCCAGCCGACCCTGCCACTTCTCAGGCGGGAGGGGGAGTCCAGACACCTAACGCTTAGGCCATAGGTCAGGCAGCAGCAGCACGTCATACCCGAGGCACACCGTCCGTGGGAGGGGTTCAGCCCGTAGTAGCAGCCCCAGAGCCCATGCCAGTTGCAGAGGGTGACCAGCAGAACATGTTGGATAGGTAAACCCGACTTCGCCCTCCAGTCTTCGGAAGTGAGCGGGGAGAGGATGCTTAGGATTTTATTGATAGGTGCAGGGACAGACTGCACAACATGAGGATTTTGGAGTCCCATGGAGTGGATTTCACCACATTTCAGTTAGAGGGTTAGAGCTCGTAGGTGGTGGCAGTCATATATTCTCAGCAGGCCAGCAGATTCTACTCCTGTCACTTGGGACCAGTTTGCTCAGTTATTTCTAGACAGATACATTCCACCTTTTGAGAGGGAGGAGCTTCGGGGTCAGTTTGAGCGACTAGAGCAGGGGCAGATGTGAGTGACTGATTATGAGGCTAGATTTTCAGAGTTGTCTTGCCATGCCCTTCTGATATTGCCTACTGATGCCGAGAGGGTGCGGCGGTTTGTGGCAGGCTTGCATCCAGGTATTAGGGCCTCTATGGCCAGAGGGGTTGAGATGGGTACCCCATATCAACTTGTAGTCGAGATAGCTCGACGGATTGAGGGTTACCGTATGAGGAGTAGGGAGCAGGGTCAGCCAGGTCAGCAGGACAAGAGGGACAGCTTCACAAGTGACTTTAGGGGTGCTCCAGCTAGGGGTAGAGATTAGTTCGGAGGTGGCCAGTTCAGTAGGCCTTCATATTCTGCACCTCCACTACCTCCAAGGGGTATTGCAGTGAGGCCTCAGCTCGGCGCTATGCCAGAGCGTTCTTATCGTCCCCCAGCCACCTAGGGTGCACCCAACAGCTATTCCAGTCATCAGAGGTCCTCTAGCTCCTACTTCAGTGCCTTATTAGAGGGTTCACACCGCCCTCCAGCTATTCAGGGTTCTTCCTCTTTTGGGTAGCGGGCTGTAGCACCAGGAGGTTGTTACGAGTGTGGGGAGCCGGGTCATATGTGGAGGTTTTGTCCCAGGTATCAGGGCAAGGCAGTGCAGCAGAGTTATCAGCCTAGGAGTTCAGAACCAGCAGTCCGGCCGCCCCGAGGTGGGGGACAGGTTGGCAAGGGTCGTCCAAGAGGGGGAGGCCTGTCATGAGGAGGTCAATTAGTTCTTGTTCACTCTGGGGGAGTTTAGTGTTCAGAAGCCTCAGCCAGATTTTATGCCATTCCGGCCAGATCAGATGCAGTGGCCTCAGACGCCATGATCACAGGTATTATCTCCGTATGTGGTAGGGAAGCTTCGGTACTATTTGATCCAGGATCCACGTATTCATATGTGTCTGCACTATTTGCTCATTTTCTGGATGTCCCTCGTGAGCCCTTGTGTTCTCCTATATATGTGTCCACTCCTGTGGGCGATTCTATGGTGGTAGACCGGGTCTACCGGTCTTGTGTGGTCANAAGGTTATCCTAGGCATGGATTGGCAATCTCCTTACCATGCTGTGTTAGATTGCAATGCCAAGACAGTCACTTTAGCCATGCCTGAGTCGCCTAGACTAGAATGGAGAGGTTCTTCAGTTAGTGCCTCCAGCCGGGTTATTTCCTTCATAAAGGCTCGGCATATGGTCGAGAAGGGTTGTTTGGCCTAGCGTGATGATGTGCGGGACACCACCGCCGAGTCTCCTACCATTGATTCAGTGCCTATTGTTCGAGAGTTCCCGGAAGTGTTTCCTTCGGATCTTTCAGGCATGCCTCCAGATCGAGATATTAACTTCTGTATTGATTTGGCTCCAGATACTCAGCTTATTTCCATCCCCCCTATCGTATGGCTCCTAAGGAGCTGAAGGAGTTGAAGGAGCAGCTTGAGGAGTTGTTGTCGAAAGGGTTCATCAGGCCGAGTGTGTCGCCGTGGGGTGCTCCAGTCTTATTTGTGAAGAAGAAGGATGGGTCTATGCGGATGTGCATTGACTACCGCCAGCTGAATAAGGTTACCATTAAGAATAAGTATCCTCTGCCGCGCATCGATGATTTGTTTGATCAGTTACAGGGTGCTCGTGTGTTTTCTAAGGTTGACTTGAGATCGGGTTATCATCAGCTGAGGATTCGGGCTTCAGATGTTCCGAAGACTGCATTTCGTTCCAGGTATGGCCATTATGAGTTCCTGGTGATGTCTTTTGGTTTAACCAATGCCCCAGCAGCCTTCATGGACTTGATGAATAGGGTATTCAGGCCGTATATTGATTCCTTCGTCATCGTCTTCATTGATGACATTTTGATTTATTCGCGGAGCCTGGGTGAGGATGAGCAGCACTTGAGAGTTGTGCTCCAGACCTTGCGGGAACAGAAATTGTATGCTAAGTTCTCCAAGTGTGAGTTCTGGTTAGATTCTGTGGCATTTTTGGGGCATGNAAGATCAGAAGTTTCTTGGGCCTAGCAAGCTATTATCGTCGATTCGTGGAGGGGTTCTCCTCTATTGCATCCCCACTGACCAGATTGACTCAGAAGAATGTCCCGTTTCGGTGGTCCGACAAGTGTGAGGCGAGCTTTCAGAAGCTTAAGTCAACTTTGACCTCAGCACCAGTTCTGTCATTGCCTTCCGGTTCTGGGATGTATACCGTGTATTGCGACGCTTCACGCATCGGGTTGGGGTGTGTGCTGATGCAGGATGGCAGGGTTATTGCTTATGCTTCGCGACAGCTGAAGGTTCATGAAAAGAATTACCCTGTGCACGATTTGGAGTTGGCAGCGATTGTTCATGCTTTGAAGATATGGCGGCATTATCTATATGGTGTGTCTTGTGAGGTTTATACTAACCACCGCAGCCTGCAGTACTTGCTTAAGCAGAGGGACCTTAACTTGAGGCAGCGGAGATGGCTTGAGTTGTTAAAAGATTATGATCTCACTATTTTATATCACCCGGGCAAGGCGAATGTAGTAGCAGATGCTTTGAGCAGGAGGGCAGCGAGTATGGGTAGCTTGGCCTACATTGCAGCTGAGGAGAGACCTTTAGCCTTGGACATTCAGTCCTTGGCCAATCGCCTTGTGAGATTGGACCTTTCAGAGCCTCGTCGAGTTTTGGCTCATGTAGTTGCTCAGTCTTCATTGTTGGGGGAGATTAAGGCTCGACAGTTTGATGATCCATGCCTTGCAGAGCTTCGAGATGCAGTGGTCCATGGCAGGGCCAAGGAGGTTACTTTGGGCGAGGATGGTGTCTTGAGACTCCAGGGCCATTTATGTGTTCCTAATATTGATGGCTTGTGGAAGAGAATTTTGGAAGAGGCCAACAGATCTCGGTATTCTGTTCATCCGGGTGCGACGAAAATGTACCGTGATTTGAAGCAGCACTACTGGTGGAGGCGGATGAAGAAAGATATAGTGCAGTTTGTGGCTAGGTGTCTCAATTGTCAGTAAGTCAAGTACGAGCACCAGAGGCCAGGAGGCTTGTTTTAGCAGATGCCCATTCCTAAGTGGAAATGGGAGCACATCACCATGGACTTTGTTGTTGGGTTTCCTCGTACTTTGCGGAAGGTTGACGCGGTTTGGGTCATTGTGGATAGGTTGACCAAATCGGCGCATTTCATTCCTGTGGCTACTACTTATACTACGGAGAGGCTGGCCCAGATTTATGTTCGGGAGATAGTCCGGTTGCACGGTGTGCCGGTGTCCATTATATCAGATCGAGGTCCTCAGTTCACCTCGCACTTCTGGAGAGCATTGCACAGTGAGATGGGCACTCAGATAGATCTCAGCTCAGCATTTCACCCTCAGACTGATGGTCAGTCGGAGCGTACAGTTCAGATTTTGGAGGATATGCTCAGGGCTTGTGCGATTGATTTTGGCGGTCAATGGGACCAGTTCTTGCCTTTGGCAGAGTTTGCATACAATAACAGTTATCAGTCCAGCATCGAGATGGCTCCATTCGAGGCTTTATATGGTCGGCGATGTCGTTCTGCGATTGTGTGGTTTGAGCCAGGCGAGGCCAAGCTATATGGTACAGATCTGGTGAGAGATGCCTTTGAAAGGGTAAAGATTATTTAGGAAAGGCTCCGTACAGCACAATCTAGGCAAAAGAGTTACGCAGATCAGCGGGCGCGTGATGTAGCATTTATGGAGGGAGATAAGGTTATGTTGAAGATCTCGCTGATGAAGGGCGTTATGAGATTCGGGAAGAGGGGCAAGCTGAGCCCCAGGTTTATTGGCCCTTTCGAGGTGTTGAGGCGAGTCGGGGAGGCTGCTTATGAGCTCGCTTTACCTCCTGCCTTATCGAGAGTTCATCCGGTATTTCATGTATCCATGCTCCGGAGATATCATGCCGATTTCTCTCACGTGATTGATTTCAGCACTATTCAGTTAGATGAGAAGTTGGGCTTCGAGGAGAAGCCGATCGCTATTATTGATAGGCAGGACCGCCAGTTGAGGTCTAAGAGAATTTCTGCCGTAAAGGTCCAGTAGAGGGGCCAACTAGTCGGTGAGGCGACTTGGGAGTCCAAGGAGGACATGCGGAGCAGGTAACCACAGCTATTCGGCACATCAGGTACGACTCTACGTCCGTTCGAGGACGAACGTTTGTTTTAGAGGGGGAGATTCTGATGACCCAAAAAGGGGTCATCTTGTGTGCATCTAATTTGCACTGTGTTCTGAGGCCCGAAAGCCTTCATTAATATCACCTCGATGTGTGTGCGCAACCCGGGCGTGGAGCCGGGAAGCCTTTATGTGAAACCTTGATTTAAGAGTTAAATTTTGGTAATTAATTGAATAAAGTTGACTTTGGTCAACATTTCTAGTAAACGGACCCGGATCCGTGATCCGACGGTCCGTAGGAAAATATGGGACTTGGGCGTATGACCAGAATCGAATTCCGAGGACCCAAGTCGGAGAAATGAATTTTTGAATAAAATTGTTTTATGAAAATATCAAAGGCTTATGAAAATGAACCTTGATGTGAAACCCGTGCTGCCGGGCCGGTATTATGCTTTTGGAGCCCGGAGCATGTTCAATATGTGTTATTCAAGCTATCTGTGAAATTTGGTAACAAATGGACTTAATTTGATTGGTTTCGGATCAAAATGAGGAAAATTGGAGTTAATGAAGTTTTGAGGTTTTTTAAAGAATTTGAAATTTGGCTTGAAAGGTGATTTTATGTTCCCGAGGTCCGATTGAAATTCTGAGACCGGGAATAGTTCCGTTATGTCATTTATAACTTGTCTGCAAAATTTGAAGTAATTCCGAGTAGTTTAGGCTGGTTCGGCGCGTTGAAGTAAATTCTAGAATTTCAAAGTTCTTAAGTTTGATTAATTTGGTTTTGGGGTTTGATTTCGAGCTCCATTGTTGTTTTTCATGTTCCGGAAGTTCGAGAGAGTTCGTATCCCGAATACAGAGTTGCCGGTGCTTTTGAACGGGGTCTCGAGGGGCTCGGGGGTGTTTTAGACCCCCGGGAGCTAAGTTTGAAAACCAGAAATTTCTGCTATCTGGTTTCCTTCTCTGCGATCACAGAAAGTGGGTTGCGATCGCGGAGGAGGATTTTTGCTGGGCTGTTGATTGCTCTATGCGATCGTAGAGATCTGGGTTCCACACCTTCGCGATCACAGCCCGTGCGATCGCATTGAGTTGCGTCTGGGCCGGGTGAGTCTGTTCTCAGTACGTGTACTTGTTGCTTATTTTTACCTGACATGCCTACCATATTTCATCATATTTTATCATATGTTATTACTGCTGGACCCTAGTGAGTATCGAGTCGAACTCTCGTCACTACTTCTTCGAATTTANTTGGCACGTCTGACTATCACGCCGGTGCTAGATATTGATAGCGTGGTCATACTTCTCGGTGAGCTGCTTTCTCGGCGACTTCCTAGCAGCACCCTGGAGCTCTTTTGTTATATTTCTCCGCTCACTTCATTCAGACGGAGACTCTGTATATATTATAGTCATCGTATATTCAGTAGTTGCCCATGACACTCGTGACACTAGTTCCTGGCACACCCGTATAGTATATATTTATATTTTGGGGTTTTGGGATGTATATCTATGTGTGCATTTTATTTCGGCTTGTATCTACTAAGATTTCACTTCCGCTCAAGGCTAGTATCATGTTTGTCGTTATAAATTGGGAATCTTTGACTGTTTAGCTAGATGGGAAAGGTATCACTTGGTGTAATTATTGTTGGCTTGCCTAACCCCGTCGTTGGGCGCCATCACGACTCGGATTGGGATTTTGGGTCGTGACAGAGCCCTTACGACGACCCCAACGGATGCGCAACGCCCCCAAACTATCCAATTAATGATAATTCAATGAAAGTATACTTAATTGATCATAACAAATTCAAATTACAGAGTTCTTAACCCGGCTCAATGAAATGACCAAAATGCCCTCGGGCCCACGTGCCTGGACTTCAAAATTTCTTGAAGAAAATCTCTACCCGAAGCTTTACTAATTCAATTACACAATTTACTCCAAAATTTATGCTCAATTTGTGGCAAAAATCACATTTACCCAAATTCTAGGTTTCTTCCAAAATCCCAATTTTCCCACAATTTTTCATGTTTAATCTCATGTATAAACCTTGAATTAACTTGGAAATGAGAAGGAACCACTTACCTCTTGATGCTTGATGAAAATCATCCTTTGAAATCCTTCAAAATCGCCCCAACCAAGTGAAGAAATGAAGAAAAATGAGCTAAACCCGCTAAAATATCATTCTGCCCAGGTATTTACTCATCGCGATCGCAGAGAACAATTTTCCAGCCCAAAATTTGCTCTTCGCGATCGCGGAGAACAATTGTCCAGCCTGCCCGGACAACCTCCAATAGAATAGTCATAACTCTTTGCACACAACTCCAAATGACAAATGGTTAAATTTTATGAAAACTACACTCAAAGATCTAAAACTTCCATGTGTTGGTCATCTCCCAATGCCTTATATATTTCTAGATAAAATCTGGCAAATCAGCCCATGTGCAACACAACTTTCTTCTTCATCTTCCCGGACACCCTGTAGTGTAACAGCCATATCTATTGGTACACAACTCCAAATCATGAATGGGTTACTTTTCTAGAACCTAGACACAAAGGGCTACAACTTTCATTTTTATACAATCTCAACATAACTTATAGATTGTGAGATATGAGCCTCCGAAGTCGAGTTAGTGCAGCAGAACATTTACTCTACGCGATCGCGAAAGGCTTTCCGCGATCGCGATTCACTGGCCCGTTTCTCACATTTTACTCACCGCGATCGTGACCAATTCCCCGCGATCGCGTAGAACACTGCTGTAGCCAAAAACCAGCAGTTATAAATTGCCTATAAATGGTCCGAAACCACCCGGAAACTCACCCGAGCCCCTCGGGACCCTGTCCGAACGTACCAACAAGTCTGGAAACATATCACGGACTTAGTCGAGGCCTCAAATCACGTCAAACAACGCCGAAAATACGAATCGCACAAGAATTCAACTTTATGAACTTTAGAATTTCTAACTTTCACATCCGATGCCGAAACCTATCAAATCACGTCCGATTGACCCCAAATTTTGCACACAAGTCACATTCCACATTACGGACCTGCTCCAACTTTCGGAATCACATTCCGACCCCGATACCAAAATTTTCACTTCCGGTCGGATTTTCTCAAATTTCTATCTTTAGCCAAATGACTTCAAAATGACCTACGGACATCCGAATTCACTTCCGATCGCGCTCCCAACTTCAGAATCACCATACGAAGCTATTCTCGGACTCGGAATCCCAAACGGACATTTATAACACCGAAATGCCTTGCAACCCAAATTTATGGAATTCTTCTAAAATACTAACTTCCACCATACACGACGAAACGCTCACGGGTTATCCAAAACCCGTTCCGAACATACGCCCAAGTCCGAAATCATCATACGAACCTGTTGGAACTTCGGATCCTGATTCCGAGGTCGTTTACTCAAAATTCCAGTCTTACTCAATTTCTTCAACTTAAGGCTTCTGAAATGAGAATTTTCCTTTCAATTTAACTCCGAACCTCCTGAATTGCAACTCTGACCATACACACAAGTCACAATACTGAAATGAAGTTGTTCATGACTCCCAACTGCTGAACGACGCGCTGGATCTCAAAACGACTGGTTGGGTCGTTACATTCTCCCCCACTTAAACAGACGTTCGTCCTCGAACGTGCCATGAACTGCTCCAGAATTATCTGAAATCACTATTTAACACCTCGTGCACCTGCCCGTGCTGCCACAACCCGGTTGACCATATGAGCTTGATAAAAAAAATCTGAGGATAACCTCTTTTATTCATACCGCAAATCCCGAACTCAATTCTAACACTGGGAATTCTCTTCCAGGCGTGTTCCTAATATATGAACATCGCATTAGCTACCACACAAGGTACCAGGACACAATTGCGTACCTTAGCTGAATTGACACCATAAATATAAAATTTTCTCGGAAAATAGGAAGTAACACACAAGAAAATAATTATAGGAGTCTTGCTCCACATCATACTGTTATGGCGCGCAACCCGATCCAAATAACATACCTGTGGCGGCGTGCCACCCGATCCCATCATAAGATTTACATAAAGAAATATATACAGAGCCGAATTGCTCACACTTTACAAGATACTAAATATCGGTCACCAGCACGCTAAGTGCATAACACCATTTTGGGGAGACTGATAGGGTCATAGGCTACAAACTCAAGCACAACTGGGGTGCGATATATAATCTGAATCTCAGGAGCCATCCTGCTCACATAACCTCGTCACTACGCGGAACATCGACACATTAGAAATTATCAAGCTGTTTCACAACTCACACGGCAGAATCACAATATCACATGAATTTGACGAAGACGGGACAACACCTGATATCCCAATACCCCTCCTTGAGGAGTGCCATACTGAAATGAACACCTCTGACTCGCATGAAGCCCAAAATCTTGTTTAAATCCATTCACTCACTTCAAGTTGATTCTGCTCGCATTGAACTAGGCTGATAGCCTTACCTGGGTCCAAATACCCCGCTTCCTTTTTCTTATACACACGAGGAGAACCATCATAGCCGAGATAAACACCCCACAATCCACAACCAACTGAGCCGAACGCCTTCCAGGCATAAATTCTCAATTAAGCAATATTACATTCATTTATACTTGGTCTAATTCTTCAACCTATCAGGTGACTACATGCCACACTTATGAAATCTTCCCGCGGTCATGCTCCCCACGGCCTTACACACAAGGTAACAAGTATGCACATCCATACCACCGACCACCCTAAAGCTGTAAAACAATTCAAGGACCCGTAACCAAGATACAAAGCCTCTTTCACAAAACACCGAACTCAGATGACACTGAAGACAATATCAGTTTATTCTAATCATTTAAATCCTGAGTGCTCCAAATCCAAAAAGATCAGACCTTTATCATCAAATTATGCTTAAGGAATGAATTCCAATTGAAAAAAATTGATTTTAGCTCAAAACCCGAAATTTGCTAAAACCCGACCCCCGGGCCCGCGTCTCAGAACTCAGAAATTTTTATACCAAATATCTCTACATCATCTCACAATTCCGTACATATAAAGAATGCGAAAAGCGGAGTTCGTTCGACATCTCAAATCGACCCCTAAAGGTCTCATAATCTCAAGCCCTAACCCCACTTTTTTCTACTAATTTTCATGAATTAAACACTGAGATTAAGTTCCTTAATCACCTATAATGAAGTTTTAAGGTCTAAAATACTTACCTCTATGATGAACACTGATTTTCCCTCTTCAAAATTGCCTCAAAAGCTTCTTCCCGTTCAAAAATGGTGTTAAAATAGGTTATGGTCGCGAAGGGTTTAATTTAATACTGTCCGGTTATTACTCTTCGCGATTGTTGTCAATGGTCTGCGTTCGCACTATGTATTTCCCACTCCCTTACGCGATCGCAGAATGTTGTCTCACTCCCACGCGCGCCAGACCCTGTGTGATCCCACCCCCACCTACGCGATCGCACTGCTTTAACTTTCTCTACTCTGCGATCGCACCTCCTCACCTGCGATCGCACAGAGCAATTTTCCTGGGACTCACCAATTGACCTATGCGATCGCATACAACCCCCTGCGATCGCATAGAGGAAAATTATACCTGCAACACACCAGCAAAAACAACAGATTTTTCAAGTCCAGAAGTGTCCGTTAATCACCCGAAATCAATCCCGAGCTCCTCGGGACCCCAAGAAAATTTACCAATGCATCATAAATGATCATTCAAACTTAGTTGCACTCTCAAAACACCAAAACTAACATCAAAACACCAAAATCACATTGGATTCAAGAACTTTGAAATTTCTAAAATCCACCAACGATGTCGAAACTATCCGAAACAACTCCGATTGACCTGAAATTTTGCGGACATATCCAAAATGACATTACGAATCTGTTCCAACTGTTGGAATTCTATTCTGACCCCGATAGCCTATTTTCCACTGCCGACCGAAAATTGCCAGAAACTAACTTTCGCCAATTCAAGCCTAATTCTACATCGGACATCACAAAACTATTCTGAACACACTCCTAAGTCCCAAATAACCTAACGAAGCTATCCGAGCCACATAATCCACATTCCGAGGTCATTTACAACTAAGTCAACCCTCAGTTGACTTTTCCAACTTTAAGGCTATTTTTAAAGAGTAAGTGGCTAAACTCTCATTATAACCATTTCGATTTCAAGCCTACCAACTCTAACACATAAATAACAGTATAACCAACCTATGACAAGTCAATGACATCAATTATAATGCAGGTTCTACGCAACGACCGACCGGGTCGTTACAAACGCTCTATTTCCCTGGGCCTGCATTTCATGCCCGCAAGTGCAGGTAGACAAGCCGACGGTCCCCCTTCTTAGGATCCTTGATCAGCGAGAGTTGGCGTGCTCCATTTGATCTGTAGCTGCTTTTTATTGTAGTATGATATGCTTGTATACATGTATAGGTGTGACGTGGCCCAGTTTCGTCCTTGTGCAGTTGTATATTCTATTAGAGGTCTGTAGACAATATGTATAGTTGGATAGTATGTGGCCTTGCCAGCTTCCACTTTCGGATATGTAGTTGTCTATAGCAGCCTTGTCGGCTTGCGCCACATATTCCGCACGTATATCTACATATGCCTTTTGGGCAGGTTTCCTTTATGTATGTTATTCTCGTAATTCGGTAGATGTTATTCAGATTTATATCTTAGACGCATGCTTAAGGATGTCCGAAATGTAGGATTCGGGCACCCGTCGCAGACCATCGGTTTGGGTCGGTACTAAAGTGGTACAGAGCAGTTATGTCCTAGGGTTGTCTATAGAAGTGTCTAGTAGAGACTTGTTTATGGGTGTGTTGTGCACCACACTTATATACATGAGGCTACAAGACATATAGGATGTTATCCTCTCTTCTTATCTTAGATCGTGCGATATAAGAATTCTTGTTCCTAACGATATGTTACGTTTTCAGTGATGCCTCTGAAGACTACAGCTGCTAGCATGGGTCAGAAGGCTACGAAGGTGTTAGAAGGAGATATAAGTTACACTATGGAGTCATATCCATCGGAGATCATGTGTTCTATCGAGGAGGATCCATATGAGTCATCCGTTAGAGTAGTTGCGATTTCATCCGTAGCAGATGAGGAGAGGAGAGTTCCGACCTCACCAAGGCCCTTAGTTTCATTATCAGGACCCACTGATCAGGGTATAAGGGGAGTGGTGCGTGGATTGGCACAACCGGGTTCCCCTTAGGCTCAAAACTATGTCAAAGTATTTGCGGACACCAGCTCTTTTGAGGTTCCCGATAGTCCACAATCTTTAGAGTCCGTCAATCGAGGTTCGTCAGTGTATGTTATGGGATATGCAGAGGAAGAGGATAGTAGTCAGGACAAGAGGAGGAAGGTAACTGATAAGAATATGAAGATTCCACTTCGAAGTGTGTCTGATCGAGGCTCTCATGTAGGAGGAGGCAAGGACCCTCTACTGTAGACTTCCTCAAAATGTCAGCGTTTGGTTGGTAAGCTCCACTTCTTCTTCGAGTATTACCAATTCAGGGTTCTGAATATGTTAGGTTGTTTTATGAGGACGTAGGGAGCCCTGTCCCGACTTGTATATATTATGGTTATGTTTACTTAGAAGTTTTGCAGAGAGTATCCTGTATATGGTTTTGGGTATGACATGTCTACGGCCTGGTCGACCCCTATGTATATAAACCTTTTTCTAAATTAGTATGGGAGTTATGTTTTAATATTGTTACTTATATATATGAATGTGGCCCGTAATGGCCTGTGATAGATTTGATAATAAACATGGATAAGGTACATGGTGTTCGGTTGGGTAGAACTTGATGTTATAATGGGTATGGATTGGTGGGCCTTTTGTTATGCTAACATCAAGTTTAGATCAAAGATGGTTTGATTTCAATCCCCAGGAGAGCCTGTTTTGGAATGAAAAGGTAATACTGCATCGCTGAGAGGTACATTTATCTCCTATCTCAAGGCAAGGAAGATGATCAGAAAGGGCTATATTTTTCACTTAGTTCGGGTTCGGGATGTGGAAGTAGAGTTACCAACCATTTAGTCCATCCCTGTGGTTAGTGAGTTTCCGAATGAGCTTCCGGGTGTTCCGCCAGAGTGAGAAATTGAGTTTGCTATAGACCTAGTACCGGATACTCATCCAATATCTATTCCTCCTTGTAGAATTGCCCCCGTAGAGCTGAAATAGTTGAAGGGACAACTAAAGGACTTGCTTGAAAAAGGCTTTATCAGACCTAGTACATCACCGTGGGGAGCACCTGTGTTATTTGTGAGGAACAAAGATGGTTCCTTGCGGATGTGTATTGATTATAGACAGTTGAATACGGTGACAATCAAGAATAAGTACCCACTACCGAGGATTGATGATTTATTTTATCAGTTGCAAGGTGCCAAGTGTTTCTCAAAGATAGACTTGACGTCCGGGTACCATCAGGTAAGGTTTAAGGAGAAAGATATTCCGAAGACAACATTCAGGACCAGATACGGGCACTTTGTGTTTCGTGTTATGTCATTCGGTTTTGACCAATGCCCAAGTAGTATTCATGGATTTGATGAACCGTGTGTTCAAACCCTTTTTAGAACTGTTCGTAATTGTATTTATTGATGATATATTGGTATATTCTTGTTCAGAGACTGAGCATGCATATCATTTGCGTACTGAGCTCAGGGTTCTACAAAAAGGGAAGTTGTATTCAAAATTCTCTAAATGTGAATTTTGGTTGAACTCTGTAGCTTTCATTGGGCATATCATTTCGGGTGAAGGTATCTGTGTTGATACACAAAAGATTGAGGCAGTAAAGACTTGGCCTAGACCCATGACACCGGCGGAGGTTCGTAACTTTCTCGATTTGGAAGATTATTACACGAGACTTGTAAAGTGATTTTCTTCGCTTTTAGCACCTTTGACAAGAGTGGTATGTGATGTCTCACTTAACGTTCCAGAATAACATAAGGAAATATATGGTGCAAGAAAGTTAAAGGAAGGTTGCGAATAAGTATAAATAGATATATGTAGGTCGCAAGCTAAAATATGGTAGAACGACAAGGTTTTAGGAAGACAGGAGTAAGGATAAGAGAAGGTGACGAGAATGGATAAGTCCTTAGGATTAAGCCCATGAAAATAAGAGAGCTGATGGTTTCTTTAAAGTCATAGAAAGCTCAGTATAGCCTGAGTGAACTCAAAGGAGTCTAAGACCAGTAGCATTTAGAAGAGATGGAATGCTCCCCTGGTAGTGGAATAAGGGTGTAATTGTGATAGATAAATGATGATGTTTGGGCCTTTAAAAGGAGGAATTTCATGAATTGTAAAAGATTAGAATACCCATGTAAGTTGACTAAAAAAGGAGCTAAGTTTCAGTGGACGGATGCTTGCGAACGGAGTTTCCAGGCATTAAAGGATAGACTAATTTCAGCACTAATTCTAACGCTCCTAGAAGGGCCAATAGTTTTGTTATCTATTGTGACGCTTCGGGCGTTTGATTGGGTTGTATACTGATCAAGTAGGGTAAGGTTGTAGCTTATGCTTCTAGAAAACTTAGAAAGCACGAGAAGAATTACCTGACCCACGATTTAGAGTTAGCTGCGGTGATTCATACACTAAAGATGCGGAGGCACTACTTGTATGGTATTCATATTGATATCTATGAGGATCATAAAAGAGTCCAGTATATCTTCAAGCAAAAGTAATTGGATTTACGTCAAAGGAGATGGTTGGAGCTACTTAAAGATTATGACGTTTATTTTTATACCATCCGGGAAAGTTGAACATGGTAGCCGACGCCCTCACCCATAGATCTATGGGTAGCCTATCATATTTACAGCCAGAAAAGAGGGGAATAGCCCATGAGATTCATTAGCTATCTAGTCTTGGAGTTCGGTTACTGGACCCAGGTGATATTGGAATTATTATTCAGGATACGACAATATCTTCTTTAGTAACTAGAGATAAGAAATGCCAGTACGAGGATCCTGTGTTAGTTCATTATAGGGATACCACCCCTCTGAAGGAGAAACACCGTTTAAAATTTCAGAAGATGGGGTCCTCAGATATCGAGGACGATTATGTGTCCCTAATATTGCAGGTTTGCGTCGGCAGGTTATGGTAGAAACTCACTATTCTCTTTATTCTATCCATCCAGGAGCGACAAAGATATATCATGATATCAAGGAGTATATTGGTGGGACGGAATGAAAAAGGATATAGCAGAGTTTGTTACTTAGTGCCCTAACTGTCAGCAGGTTAAGATTGTGTATCAAAAACCCGGTGGATTATTGCAGGCTATGGAGATTCCAACTTGGAAATGGGAAGTAATTAATATGGATTTCATTGTAGGCTTACCTCGTACCCGACGTAAGTTCAATTCGATATGGGTGATTGTTGATAGGCTTACAAAGTCAGCCCATTTTCTACCCGTTAGGACTACATATTCCGCAAAGGATTATGCAAGGTTTTATATTAAGGAGATAGTACGACGGCATGGTGTCCCTGTATCTATTATCTCGGATAGAGGAGCTCAGTTTATAGCTAATTTCTAGAGGTCCTTCCAATAAAGGATGGGGGACTCAGATAAGTCTTAGTACAACATTTCATCCCCAGACAGACAGACAGGCTGAGCGTACTATTAAGACACTTAAGGATATGTTACGAGCTTGTGTGATAGACTTCAAAGGTAGATGGGATGATCATCTACCGCTTATTGAGTTCGCATATAATAATAGCTACCATTGCAGTATTCAGATGGCTCCATACGAAGCTCTTTACGGACGGAAGTGTAGGTCGCCTATAGGGTGGATCGATGTAGGGGAAAATACGTTAGTAGGACCAGAATGGGTACACCACGCAAAATCGAGAAAATTAAGCTGATACAGGAAAGGCTATTAACAGCTCAACGTCGTTAGAAGTCTTACGCGGATAATCGACGGCGAGACTTGGAGTTTCAGGTTGACGATTGGGAATTCCTAAAATTATCACCAATGAAAGGTGTTATGGGGTTCGGTAAGAAAGGAAAACTTAGCCTCGGTACATTGGACCATATAGGATCATACGCAAGGTAGGACATGATAACAATACGATAGGGGTCCAAGAATTACTAAAGAAAAATTAAGAAACGTGCGGAAACTAAAAGAAAATAAAGAAACAAAAAAAAGACGAAAAATTAAGGATAAATTGAATTCAAGAAGTCTATTCTTGAAGTTGAACCCTAACAACAACAATTAGTTAACGAAGAACTAATCGCCTTTGGTAGAGACTTAAAAATAAGAGATAGATTGTGAAACCAGACCCTTTAGAATAACAAGAACAACAATAAGCCTAAACTTGTCACCTTTCTTGAATACCTAGACGTGATCTAAGATTTTGAAAGAATTTAATCGTACCACCTTAAGTTGAGTCTTGAAGGTTAAGAATAAATCCAAGAGTAGTCACACACACGAGTGCAAGAAAAATCTCACAATTATTATTGATATTGTCTATAATAATCTAAGTCTAAAAATAAATAAGACACCCTTATATAGGTAGGATGGGGTCACGAAATTAAGGCTAAAAATTTAAGGAAATAAAGTCCTAAACTATTTTGGACAACAAGTCCAACTACCTTAGAAAAAGGAAAATACTAGGAAGCAAAAACCAAGTCATTCTTGGAAAGTAATTCCAACAATCTTAGGAAAAGGAAAACATAACCTTAACTTACTAGGAAAGCAATAGACATAGTCCCCTAATATATGGAAATAAGTCCCAAACCAATCTTGGATAGAATCTTGAAAATCTTGGAAATCTTGTAAGAAATTTGCAAGCAACTTGGCACCAACTTGCACTCAACATCTAGCACGACTATTGTAGCCTTCTTGGACATCAATTAAGTCCTTTTTATGCTATAAAAACGTGGCTTTATGTAGGACTTCATGGGCTTCAAGTTTGGACACATTTTAGGTGGCAAATTGGTCCAACAGTGGCCTGATTTGAACCTTCTTCGGAGGATGTTTCTTGGGATCTAATCCACCTCTTCTCGGGGGATTTGCAGCCATACCCAATATTTAAGCCACCTTTTAACCTATACCCAATTTTTATAAATTATTGATTTGGTAGCCAACTGACAAAAAATCGGTAATAATATGATCATTCTACCCTTGACAAAACATATAAAAACACTTTACGGTTTGCATCACGCACAAAACACTTTACGGTTTGCATCACGCACAAAATGCTTCACCGATCCTCCTCCATCACTCTGTCTCTTCTCAGATCTCCTCTCCCAAACCAGAAATTTGAACTAGACTCAAATTTAAAAGTTCAAATTGTAAGTATTGCAATTCAGTTTTTGATTACTTTTCGAAATGAAGAGACCTGAGATTTTCAATGACGAATTGCTTAATTAAGTTTTTTTAATATAAAATATGCTTAATTCTAATGAGTGTTTGCTGAAGGTGCTTTTATTTGCTAAACTTCAGAACTAATAATATGCTTAAGTTATGTACTGCTTTGTATAGTTTTTTATGAGTTTTTCAAAAAACTTCAGCATATATGCTGAAGTTGTTTAATTCATTTTCTAAGCATTTCAGCATAACTGCTGAAGTATTCCTCTAATTAAGGTTTTTTAATAAGTTGCTAAAGTTTTTTGGTTATTTGCTAAACAAGCTGAAATTTTTGTTTTATTTGTTAAACTTCAGCACTAATAATATGCTTAAGTTATGTACTGTGTTCTATAGTTTTTTGATGATTTTTTCCAAAAACTTCAACATATATGTTGACGATGTTTAGTTCATTTTCCAAACACTTTAGCATAAATGCTGAAATTTTCCTTTAATTAAGGTATTTTTTGACTTTATAGAGAAATAATATTAAAAAAGTGCAGAAAAACATTCAAACAAAAATATTAATATTCATTGATTTAAAAATAGATAAACAAAAAAACATAATAATCGTCCATTAAAAAAACATAATAACCAAAAAAAAAAAATTACTAAAATAGTTTTGTCATGACCTTTTCCAAAAACTTCAGCACAATATACTGAAGTTTTTTAGTGTAATTGCTAATAAAGTTTTTCTCCTGCACTATGTAATTTTCTCTTGCATGCTCAAGTTTTTTTTAAGCAAATCCACTAGGCGAGAAACCTAGGGCTAGTTTTATTAATAATAAAAAGAAAAAAGAACCACATAGGAATAGTACAAATAAGGGGGACAATAGCACAAGTAGTGTTACCTCTATGCCTTGGCTATGTAATCACTCATATGCGCCTCACAATGCCCTATATGGCAGCCTCATGTAGAGGATCATGGTGTAGCTGCCGGCAAAGTCTGACGAGGGCATATAATCTCATAGGCGTTTGGGTATTTTCCCAAAGGCATAGGCCATGAGCAAACAACTATTAGGCTAAACCTTACCTTGACTAATCCTAATGAGGCATAAAATAGCCTCACCTACTAACATGCGTGTAAAAAGAAAGAACTAGAAAGTACTAAATATTCTATGATCATCACAGAGTTTATAACATACTCTGTGATGATATTACATATGAGTATACTAATGTGATGATAAAATATAAAAATGTAAAAGTGACTATGCTTCTCTTTTTCTCTAATTTTGTGAAGTCTTCAACTTGTAGTCGCTTGTCTTCATCCTCTGCCCTCTTCAAAATGTCCTCAAATTTCATGCTTTCTTGTTTGAACGAGTGGACTTTGTTGACGTAGTTGGATAAGCCTATTTTTGTTTAGCAACTCTCATTGGGAGTCACCTTATGTTCACATCTTCACTCACCTTGTCGTCCCAGCTTTTTTCTCTTGTGTGTGTCTTCTTAATTTTTCCGATGTACATAGGTGATAAGTCACCTTTCCTTGCTGCCTCTGCTCGACATTTACTTAGAAGTTCATCTTCCTCTCCTCTTCATACATATCTCTGCCTATTTTAACCGGATTTGGCATGTCTTGAACAAATTCTTGAGTTACCAACGCATTTCCATCCTGTTTATTAACCAACGCTGCCTCGTTTTGTTGTTGTGCATTTGTCCCTGTGGTTACTCACTCGACCAAACCTTAAAACAGTAATGTTTGAAGATTTAACAGGTTTTGATCTTACCATTTCATCCAAGAGCTTCCTCTCATCTAGCGAAATAATTAGAGTGATTGTCACAATTTGTTGCTGCCCAGTTTTTGCTGTTACTGTTGCTACTCGACCAACATTTGGTAAATCTGAATTGTTTGGATTAAATTGCTGCAGCACTGCCTCCATTACTAGAATGGTTGTGACACAATGTTGTTGCCCAACTTTTAACGTTACTGTTTCATCAGTAGGAGTAGCAGCTGGACCAAGTTGCATTGTCGGAGTTGCTGCAGCTTGACTCGATCTTCCTGTAGGTAAATTCCTAGGAATGAACACTGGCGCATTGATGTTTAACTTGCTCTTGGGACTCACTGTTGTTGCCCCATCAGATTTTTTCATTGCTAAAGCTTCAATCTCCTCACCTGCAATGTCCAGTCCAGCCTCTTGTTCATCCTCTTCAGATGAGTACCCAGCAAAACCATCACCCCAGTCCTCATCATCATCCTCCTCACGTTGGTCAGCCCAAAGCCAGATGCATTTGAAACACACACATCATTCTCCAAATGCATTTCATGTTCTTTAACTGTTTGATTCCCAACTTCAGCAATGTTTTGTCCAGCACCTGTATCCTTATGAACTCCAGCTAAACCTCGAGCAGATGCAGGGCATGTAGCAGCCTCCAGATCTTTAGCAAAATTATTAAGAGCTGCTGCAACTTGAGCTATCACAGCACCATCAACATCTGCTATATGTTGCGACTTAACATTATATATTTGTTGACCTTCTCCTTAGTATTTGAGACACCAACTCGATCAGCAGCAACATTCTTGGAAATCACATGTTGCACTCGATTCTCAACAACTCCTTCATCCACATTCCCATTAGTAACAACCTGGTCATCAGACCCCTTGATCATCACTGTTTCCCTAACAAAATTAAGTGCATTGGCAACTCTAGCTAGAGATCGATGAACTGGAATATCGGCACGACTTGATGCATTAGTTTTTATTTCCAAATTAGAATTTAAATAGTCCCTAGCATCCCCTTGTAGTTTTCCACCTTGTTAATCTCCTCAGCTAAATCCAAAACTTCAGCAGGAAGAACACGTTCCTTATCTACAGTGCTATCGATCAAATTTTCCTCCTGTTGCATATCATCATTCGCCCTATTCCTTTTAATCAATGAACGACAATCTTCACCAGCATGTCCTTGTCGTTTGCACACATTACAATATGATGGAAGATTATCAAATACAAACTCATGTATATGCTCAAACACCTTACCAGATTTCTCGTCGATAAATTGTAACTTCATATTTTTGGGATGTTTGTCAAGGAGATCAAGAACTACCTTAACTCTAGCTGTACTAGGTCTTGTCCTATATTGTGTGGCCTTGTCTATGAAAATAGGTTTGCCCACAGCTGATGCGATTGATAGTAAAGGTTTCTTGGCGAGCAGGTTTGTTGGCAAATTTGGAAACGACATGCATGCCACTATTTATGACGTCTCCACCTTAGAATTGTAATCTTGAGTCCATGGGAATGTACGATATTGATGTTGTTGTCCTTTTTACTGTAAATAACCAACCTGCTTCGAAATAATTGTTACAAAATCGTCATAAACATCACAACGAATCAACAATTGTCGAAACGCGAGCAAGCCGATCAAGCAACGACCTTTAATCCCAAATTGTGTTGGAATAAAATTTCGTAGTTCCGGAAAATCTGGTGCACCATATGAGAGCTTCATCACCACAGCTTGGTGAAGACCTTCTTCAACTGCATATTCCTCCAGTTCCTTAAACGAAAATTGCATCATAAGTTGTCCATGAACATGTTGGGCAGGTTTAAGGATTGTTTTGGTTACTGCTTGTGATTTTGACGTGAGTAATGAAGCATATGTATTCGTTTTAGGGCTGGGATTCGTCTCTCCCATAGCTTGAAGCTGAGGAGAGGCTTGCGCGTCCATGGAAGCCCTTAGTTCTCCATGTCGCCCAAGAAAGAGAGGAGAGAGAAGAGAGCATTTTTACCCCCCAACTTAATTGTTGTGAATAACCTTGCATGCTCAAGTTAAAATATTCTCTTCAGCTTTCTTCATAATTAAATTCTTATCCTAGTACTTGACACTAAATATGCTTCTCTTGGACGTTCAATTTGCGTTGTACTTAATTTCAATGGGAGGTGGACTACTGACTTCAAATACTTGGATCATGATACAAAGCTTGTTCTTATTAATAAACAAGTATCATTCAATTCTTTCCTGAAAAAAATTAGTGAAGTTACAAATATTGATTTAAGCAGATTTTCCTTAAAGATATGGTTTGATATCAAACTAAATACAAGCAAAGGTATGCTTGTAACTTCGGATGAAGAACTCAGTACTTGTATATATTTGCTCACAACTGATTCAGTCTACAAGAATTGTCATTTTGTCATCGAAAAAATACAACGTATTTCTCACGGTATAGGTGGTTTAGAATCCGCAACATTCAACCAAACTCTTGAAAGTATAGCTGCTTCAGAACAATTTGCTAATTATCAACATAAACTAGGGCAGCCAATAGTGGTAGTAGACAACGAGCAACAACCTTCTAATATTACATCTGCTTCAGAATATAGAATGCTACAACAATCACCCCCTCCTCCAATAAATTCATCCCAGTTTTTCAATGAGCAAGAAGGACAGCTAATAATGCAAATTGACAACCAAAACACAATCCAACAAAAATTTGTGTTACCTTCTGCAATGATATGCAACAACGAATATGAAGAAAATATGGAATTAATACAGGTAACATCAGATACAATTGATGAAATTGCTGAAACTTCTAGTGCCTCTAAGAAATCAAGAAAAAGAATGAGGAGAAAGCTGAAAGAATCTCCACCATGTAAAATACTTAGGCATGATGCATTGCCTGAGGAAGTAAGAGTAGGATTAATTTTTGAGAACAAGGAAAATATGACTAAATTTTTCTACAACTTAGAGATAAACCAAAAGGTTGAATTCACAATTGTTAGATCATGTTCAAAGAGATATGAGCTTAAATGCATTGAGGAGAAATGTGGTTGGATTGTGCGTGCTACCAGAATAAAAAATTCCTCACTTTTCAGGGTGATAAAATATCATAACAACCATGAATGCTCAGTTGATGCAAGAAAATAAGATCAGAAGCATGCTACATCAAATTTTATAAGTGAACAAATTTTAGAACATGTTCGAGACAAAATGATAGAGGTTACACCAACCTTTGTAGAAAATGAATTGAAAAAGAAATTTGGAATTGACATTGGATATCACAAGACATGGCACGCTATTCAAAAAGCTATTGCTTGCATAAGGGGAACACCGGAAGAGAACTACCATATTCTTCCTTCATACCTACACATGATGGTGCATAGAAACCCAGGAACGTACACAAGCATAAAAAGAGACGAGCAGAATCGGTAAGCATAACAAATACTAACCGTCAGCCTGAAGTTAAACTTCACACCTTGTGATTTATTTTTTGTGTTTCACTATACAGGTTTTGTTACATGTTCTTTGCTCCTGCAGCATCAATAGCTGGTTGGTCCTATTGTAGACCTGTTATTGCAGTAGATGCAACGTTTTTAAAGTCAAAATATCGTGGCGTTCTATTTGTTGTTGTATAAAAGGATGCAAACAATCAAATAATTCCTCTATCTTTTGGTGTAGCAGAATCAGAAAACAATGAGGCATACATTTGGTTCTTTGAAGAAATGAGAAAAGCAATTCAAATTTGTCATGAACTGGTTTTCTTGTCAGACAGAAACCAATCAATCGCAAATGGGATTAGAAAAGTTTATCATGAGCTCACCATGGTATCTGCCTCTATCACTTTGAGAAAAATTTAAAGCAAAGACATGCAAAAGCCATGGTAATAAATCTTTTTCAAAGCGTTGCAAGGTCATACAAACGTGAAGATTTTAATAAGTTAATGTCTCAACTCAAAAGTGTTGACAAGAAAATATACAATTACATAATGGAAGAGCCTCCAGAAAGATAGGCTCGATCATGGTTCCCATGGCGACGTTATGATATGCTGACAACAAACATTGTAGAATCAATAAATTCTGTGTTACAAAAAGCAAGAGAGATGCCTATTTTAAGAATGTTAGATTACATTCAAGAAAATTTGGGAGAGTGGTTTTACGAATGGAGGAAAAAGCAAATGAAGCTTTTTACAAAGTGTCAATATGGGCAGAAGAAGAGATCACTAAGAAGATGGACTTGGCTTGCAAAATGATTGTGAGTATATTTACAGAGCATGTTTTCTCTATAGCATAATCACTTCTTCTTTTTATATTTGGTACAATGATTTACTGCCTATTTTTAAAAAAAACTTCATGCTTGCTGAAGTTTTGTCCCTAGATTCTATAGTTTTGTCGTCACGAGCTTTATGAAAAACTGCAGCACAAGATGTTGAAGTTAATTAGTTCATTTGTAAAAACTTCAGCACCCAACATGCTGAAGTTTTTTCCCTAGATTCTATAGTTTTGTCGTTATGAGGCTTATGAAAAACTTCAGCAATCGATGCTAAAGTTAATTCGCTCATTTGTAAAAACTTCAGCACCCATGTGCTGAAGTTTTGTCCTGGATTCTATAGTTCATTTGTAAAAGTTTCAGCACTCTGTATGTTGAATATTGTCTTTGATTCTATAATTAATTAGTTTATTTGTAATAACTTCAGCATATTGTTAAACTTCAGGATTTACTTTCAGCATGTTTTCTCTATTAGCATAATTACTTCTGCTTTATATATCTGCTGCAGTGATTTACTGCTTACATATAAAAAACTTCATACTTTTTCTTTTTGAATTAATAATACACTAATATAGTTTATCTTAATTTTCTATTCCTTCTTAGGTGTTCAACCTTGATTCAATGCTGTTTAAAATAAATAGTGAAGGAATCGAATTCATTGTGGACTTAAAAAAGAGAACGTGTGACTGCTTGGAATTTCAACTTGATGAATTGCCCTGTCCACATGCAATTGCTGCTATAAATAAGAGATATTTGCAAAGACTTGATTACTGCTCAAAATGGTATTCAAAGGAAACACGGTTCAAAGCATATGAAGGATATGTTAATACTGTGGGAGATCAAAAATCATAGGATATTCCACCAAATGTAGAATCTGAGATGACAAAACCTCGCGATGTGGAGATTTTACAAGGAAGAAGGCAAAAGAAGAGGCATATGCCAGTGACTAAATCAGTACCATGGAAGTCTACCAAATGTAGTCGATGTAAACAAATTGGGCATAACAGAACAACTTGCTTATCTTCTCCAGCACCTCATCCATATTTCAAGAAACACGCTGAGAAATACTCCAACGTTCAATAATTCTTGGTCTGAATTTAGACTTTCATTTTTGTATGATATATTTCAAATGTGATTGTTTTCATACAAATAAAAAAAACTCTTTTCCTCTTTTATATATTGCTAAAGTACAAACCACTCATTTTTTGGTTACGCAGCCTTACAGGGTTGGTTGCATTTTAAAAACGTACGCAATGACTTCAGCAAGAAAAAATTGTATGTGAAATACATATCCTTAACACACACACACACACACATGCAAAACTTAAGCATAAAATGTTCAAGTTTCATTTATATAAACAACACAAAACATTAAGAAAATACAAGGCCATCATACACATTGACAAAACAAAAAGCAGAATCATAAAAAACATTAACAAAAAAGCACAATATAAAACACATAAAAAAAGGATTACAAAAACTAAGCATCATCGCCACTATCAAAACAGTACTCATCAATTTCTCGAAATATCTCGTCATCATCAGAATCGGAGATAACTATAAGATACTCGAGCAAAAGACCACAAAATTCAATGAGATCAGCCTTCAACTTGTTGAACTCACGACGCAACTCACTTTGTTCAACTATTACTCTGTCCATAAGAGAAAGAAGACTCTTCAGGTCGTTTTGCAGCTTGGCATAGCCGTCCCATATGGGAAACTTAAAACAATCAAACTGGTTGACAACCTTGTCAAATGAGCTTGGATAACCTTAAAAACTACGTTGAAGGTAAATCCTGTGCTGAAACGATTCATCGGCAATAAACTTTGGCATGATTCTTTCGCAATCAGCCTTTATTTGATCCCACTTTTGCATAAGGTTACACATTGGTACGTTATTTTTCATCAGACTTCAAACTATCACACTTCTGCATAATTTGTTCCATTGAAGGCTTCCTACTTCCGCTTGCACCAGACATTCTTTCTTAAAAAAAAGATAAAAGACTAAGGATATAAATTTAAAGAAGTATGATACAAGTATATGGATAACTATGAAATTTTTAAGTGAAGATATTATTAATATAGCCAAAGAGTGCACCTAATAAATTTATTATTTATAAATGTAAAAGTAACTTTTCAGGTCTGTTTTACTGTTTTACGTTAAGAGAAATTCAATGTGAAAGATAAGTAGGTGGTAAGACAAGTAGGTGAAGTTCAATGTTGCTTCAGCCTCGTAAATTTTCAGATAATAAATGTAACTGTAAGATAAGTATGTGATAAAAGACAAAGAGTAGCTAGTAAATGCGAATAAGATAAGTATCAATATAAAAAAATATGCTGAAGTTTAATCGTCATGAGTTTTATGAAAAACTTCAACATCTTATGCTGAATTAAATTAGTTCATTTTTAAATACTCTAGCTACCGGTGTGCTGAAGTTGTTATCCCTGGATTCTATAGTTTAGTCGTCATGAGTTTTATGAAAAGACTTCAGCACAAGATGCTGAACTAAGTTAGTTCATTTGTAAACACGTCAGCACCCTACGTGCTAAAGTTTTTATCATTGTATTCTATAGTTTAGTCGTCAAGAGCTTTATGAAAAACTTCAGCATCTTATGCTGAAGTAAATTAGTTTATTTGTGAATACTTCAGCACCCTATGTGCTGAACTGTATACTATAGTTTAGTCGTGTGATGACCCACAAGGTCATACTGTGTAAATTTAGCTAAAACTGTGTTCCGAGGCTCCGAGAGCCTCTGTTAATCTCACATCGATATGCATGCATCGCCCAGGCGCGTAGCCGGGAAGCCTTTATGTGGAAATTTGATAATAAGTTAAATTTACAGTAATTAATTGAATACAGTTGACTTTGGTCAACATGTTTGGTAAACGGACCCGGACCTGTGATTTGACAGCCCGGAGTGTCCGTAGGAAAATATGGGACTTGGGCGTATGCCCGGAATCGAATTCCGAGGTCCCAAGTCCGAGAAATGCATTTTTAAAGAAAATTGTTTCCTGAAAATAATAAAGACTTTTGAAAATGGAATTTGATTTGAAACATGTGTTACCGGGGCCGTATTATGGTTTCGGGGCCCGGAGCAGGTTCAATATATGTTATTTGAGTTTCTATGAAATTGGTAAGGAACGGACTTGATTTGACGTGTGTCGGATCAAAAATGGGAGATTGAGAATTAATGAAATTTTGAGAAAATTATATATAAATAAGGATTTCCTTAAATTTGAAATTTGGTTTGGAACGTGATTTTATGTTATCGAGGTCCGAATGTGATTCCGAAATCGGAAATAGTTCCGTTATGTCATTTATGACTTGTCTGCAAAATTTGATGTCATTCCGAGTTGTATAGGGCGGTCTGGCGCATCGTTATAGAAATCAAGAACTTGAAGTGTCTTAAGTTATGGTTTTAGGGGTTTTGGGGGGGGGGGTGATTTTGAGATTTAGAGGTGTTTTGGGTGTTTCGAAGGCTCGAGCGAGTCCGTATTATGATTTAGGACTTGTTGGTATATTTGGACGGGGGCTCGGGTGGGCCCAGGTGCCTCCCGAACACACAACGGGGCTAAAAACCAGCTAAAATAGTTGCTGGTGCAACTGTTGCTGGTGTGACCGCAGGTGCGGTTGCCCAGTCGCAGGTGCGGGACCGCTCTGCGGTCCCAAGCATTGCAGGTGCGACCCCAGGTGAGGTCCCCAGTTCCCAAAGGTGCGGACAAAGATCCGCAGGAGCGTAACCGCAGGTGCGGTAATCCCTCCGCAGGTGCGACCCCAGCCCCACTCGTCCAGTTCCGCAGGAGCGAGACCGCAGGTGCGGTCCTCGAGCCGCATGTGCGGAACCCCTGTAGGCCAGCCTGTTTTTAAATGCAAAACTTGGGATTTTTCATATTTTCACCCTTCTCTTCTTCCTCAACCCCCATTGACGATTCCCAAGCTATTTTTCCTCCATAACCATTTGGGTAAGTGATTCTAACACTACTTTCTTCCATTTTCCTTCATCAATCACTAGAATCTAGGTCTAATAACATGAAATCAAGGTAGAAATTAGGGGTTTTTGGGTAGAGTTAGGGTTATGGAATTGTTTGGGAATTCAACCTCGTTTTGGGGTCGGATTCTAAAACAAATTGTATATTCGGGCTCGTGGGGGAATGGGTTATCGGGTTTTGGTCCGAACCTCGAGTTTGGACCTAGCTGGCTCGGGGTCGGATTTGGGTATTATTGGAAGAATGATAGAAAATGTATAATTAGGCTTTGGGATTGAGTTATTGAATAATCATTGATGTTATTAAATCAATTATGTCTAGATATTATCGTTTCGGAGTTGGATTCGAGAGGAAATGCTATGATTGAGGCTTGACTTGTATTTTTGGAGTCAAGGTAAGTGTTTGGCCTAACCTTAGCTTGAGGGAATAGGTATAAAGTCTTATTTGCTATGTGTAATTCATGTCCAACGTATAAGTGAGGTGACGAGTACCTATATGTTGCGGTCAAGCATGCCCGTGAGTCAATTGTGATGAATTATACCGTGTTCTTGATATTCTATGTACTATGAATAATTGGTGATTTAGAAGTGATACATTGATGTCGTTTCACGACGTGGGAAGTTATCGAATTATTTGTTCAGTTGAGGCTTTTACTGTTGAAATTGTATTTCTAAGCGAGTTTTGTTATAGCTGAGTCCCTTGCCGGGACGATAGAATTTGGTTGAGTATTTCTGTACACTTGAGATTTCTTATTGTTAGCTTTCGCATTATATTGGTGTTTTATATTATTTATCGCATGAGGGGACATGTCGTGCCGATTATTTATTTTTTATTGCACGAGGGGACATGTCGTGCCGAGTGTTTATTATTTATCGCACGAGGGGACATGCCGTGCCGAGTATTTATTATTTATCGCACAAGGGGACATGTCGTGCCGAGTGTTTATTATTTATCGCACGAGGGGACATGTCGTGACGAGTGTTTATAATGTTTATTATTTATCGCACGAGGGGACATTCCGTGCCGATTGTGTATTATTTATTGCACGAGGGGACATTCTGTGCCGAGTGATTGTGAGATTATGCACGAGGGTACATGCCGTGCCTTTTGTTATTCATCATCTGTGCTGAGATGTTAAATTCCTGCTTTTACTTTTACATTTCAGTTGTTACCCTGTTCTACTATGCTAGTATTTGTTGTCCCTTTTATCCCCAGCATGTTCTCCCCGTATCTGCTTTTACTTGTTTATTTCCGTCGATATTTTCCTGTTATTATATAGAATTGCACAATTATGTATATTGTTGTTGGTCCTAGCCTCGTCACTACTTCGCCGAGGTTAGGCTCGACACTTACTCAGTACATGGGGTCGGTTGTACTGATGCTACACCTGCAATTCTTTATGTTGTGCATACTACGCACCCGGACCCAGTGGACACTGACGGAGGGAGCATTCCTTCAGTCCATTCAGGAGACATCGAGGTAGACCCGCAGACGTTCGTGGTCCTTGGCGTCATCTTCTACCCTTCGGTTTCAGTTCTGTCTTATTTTATAGTTTCAATGACAGTCATATGTACTTATTTTTAGACCATTGTATTTAGTAATCTTATAGATAGTTCGTGAGTATGTGACACCAGTTCTGGGTTATATTTACGGGATTTGTCTCGGAGCTTGTTATATAATTTGAAATCAGTTAACTTTCATATTGTTAGTCGCAGTTGTCGTAATTATCTTGTTCATTTTAGCTGTTAATGGGTTTGTTTATTCAAAACGTTGGCTTGTCTAGCGGGTGCAACGTCAGACGCCATCACGACCTGTAAGTGGGATTTCAGCTCGTGACAAGTTGGTATCCGAGCACTAGGTTGCTTAGGTCTCACGACTCACGGACATACTTGGTAGAGTCTGAGGGGTCGGTACAGAGACGACTGTACTTATCCCTCAGAGGCTGCAAGGTTAGGAATAACTTCACATCTTTCATTCTCTGTCGTACCAATTGAATTCTAAATACTAATCGAGTCTCTAATTACTCTCTCGTAGATAGCGAGAAAGCGTGCTTCCTCATCGAGCAGCCCGATCCTCCTATTGTAGCTCCTACGAGGGGCCGAGGCCGAGGCCGTGCTAGAGGCCGAGGTAGAGCTAGAGCAGCAGCTCCAGTAAAAGACCCACAGGTAGACTTTGCCGATGAGGTTCCTACTCAGACAGTCCTAGTTGGACCAGCTCAGGTCCCAGTGGGGTTTATTGCTACCCCGGTACTTCAGGACGCTCTAGTCCGCTTAGTGGGACTCATGGAGAGTGTGGCTCAGGATGGTCTTCTTCCTACTGCACCAGCTGGATCTCACGCTGGGGGAGGGACCTAGACTCCTGCTGTTCATACGCCAGAGCATTTTGCCAAGACTCCGGCACCTCAGACAGCCGGAGTAGTTCAGCCGGGTGTTGTGGAACCAGCCGTTGAGGGAGCAGCCATGTCAGCAGACGCTCTATGGAGGTTGGATCGGTTCACTAAGTTATTCACTACTACATTTATTGGTGCACCATTAGAGGATCCCCAGGATTATTTGGATAGCTGTTATGAGGTTCTTCGGAACGTGGGTATTGTGGAGTCCAATGGAGTGGATTTTGCTAATTTTCGTCTTTCGGGTTCCGCTAAGACTTGGTGGAGAGACTATTGCTTTACCAGGCCAGCTAGGTCGGCACCTTTGACGTGGGCTCAGTTCTCCGAGTTATTCTTGGGGAAGTTCCTTCCATTTACTCAAAGGGAGGATCTTCGGAGGCAGTTTGAGAGCCTCCAACAAGGATCTATGTCTGTCACTCAGTACGAGATCAGGTTCATTACTCTAGCCAGGCATGCTATTATGATACTCTCCACCGATCGGGAGAGATTTCAGAGATTTATTGAGGGATTGGCTCAGCCTATCAGACTTCAGATGGCCAGGGAGACGGGTACTGATATCTCCTTTCAGGATGCAGCCAATGTGGCTAGACGCATTGAGATGGTATTATCCCAGGGTGGTGGTCAAAGGTCTGACAAGAGACCTCGTCATTTCGGCCGGTTCAGTGGTGCCTCATCTGGAGGAAGGGATTCATTTGGTAGAGGTCATCCCCCTAGGCCTTATCAGTCGGCACTCCAGTTATCCCGCAGTGCATCATCACCTCCCATCAGTGCACCGCCGATTCAGAGTCTTCTGGGTGGTCATTCTGGTCGCCAGGGACAGTTCCAGGGTCAGTATTCTCAGCAGCCGAAGACTTGCTACACTTGTCGTGGTTCAGGGCACATCTCCAGGTTTTGCCATCGAGGTTTTGGTGGGTCTCAGTATCAGGGTTCCCGTGCCATGGTTCCCGCATCAGGTGCACCCCCACTCCCTCAGCTAGTTAGGGGTGGCGGTCGTGGTGCCAGAGGTGGAGGTCAGACTCATAGAGGTGGAGGGCATGCCACGAGAGTTAGAGGTCAGGCCGTAGTAGGTTGACCCAGTGTTGTTCAGGCTGGAGGGGCTCAGCCCCGATGTTATGCTTTTACTGCCAAGCCTGACGCGGAGGCTTCTGATGCAGTTATTGCAGGTATGGTTTCAGTTTGCAGCTGAGCGGCTTCGTTGTTATTTGATCCGGGTTCTGCATTCTCCTATGTGTCTTCATATTTTTCCCCTTATTTGAGTATGCCCCGTGATTCCTTGAGTACTGTTGGGCATGTGTCTACACCGGTGGGTAATTCTATAGTGGTAGATCGAGTCTACCATGCTTGCTTAGTAGTTATTAGTGGTATGGATACTCGGGTTGATCTTTTGCTTCTGGACATGGTTGACTTTGATGTTATATTGGGAATGGATTGGCTATCCCCCTATCATGATATTCTGGACTGTCATGCCAAGATGGTGACCTTGTCCTTGCCATATGTGCCTCGTTTGGAGTGGAGGGGGACTTTTAGTCATTCTTCTGGTAGAGTTATTTCATATATGAAGGCTCGGCGCATGGTCAAGAAGGGTTGTTTGGCTTATTTAGCCTATGTTCGTGATTCTAGTGCCGAGGTTCCTTCTATGAAGTCTGTGCCCGTGGTTCGTGAGTTCCCAGAGGTATTCCCTGCTGACCTGCCGGGTATGTCACCCGATAGGGATATTGACTTTTGTATTGAGGTGGCTCAGGGCACTCAGCCTATTTCTATTCTGCAGTATCGTATGGGCCCACCAGAGTTGAAGGAATTGAAGGAGTAGTTGCAGGATTTGTTGGGTAAAGGCTTCAGTAGGACTAGTGTTTCTCCTTGGGGTGCTCCAGTGTTGTTCGTTAAGAAGAAATATGGCTCAATGAGGATGTGTATTGACTACCGGCAGTTGAATAAGGTTACCAATAAGAACAGGTATCCTTTGCCGAGGATTGATGATCTATTTGACCAGCTTCAAGGTGCTACAGTGTTCTCCAAGATAGACTTGAGATCTAGTTACCATCAACTGAGGATTAGGGCTTCAGATGTCCCTAAGACAGCTTTTCGCACTCGTTATGGACATTATGAGTTCTTTGTGATGTCATTCGGGTTGACAAATGCCCTCGCTACTTTTATGGAGTTAATGAACCGAGTGTTCACGCCTTATTTGGACTCGTTTGTTACTGTTTTCATTGATGATATATTGATATACTCTCGCTGCCGAGAGGAGCACGAGAAGCACCTTAGAGTCGTCCTCCAGACTCAGAGGGATAGTCAGTTGTATGCCAAATTATCTAAGTGTGAGTTCTGGTTGAGTTCGGTGGAATTTATGGGCCATGTTGTGTCGGCAGAGGGTATTCAGGTGGATCCCAAGAAGATTTCAACAGTCAGAGATTGGCCTAGACCCACTTCAGCTATAGAGATTCGGAGCTTCTTGGGCTTAGCAGGTTATTATCGCCGATTTGTGGAGGGCTTCTCATCTATCTTAGCCCTGATGACCAGGTTGACCCTGAAGGGTTCCCCGTTCAGGTCGGATGAGTGTGAGGCGAGCTTTCAGAAGCTCAAGATAGCCTTGACCACGGCACCGGTGTTAGTGCTGCCCACAGGTTCAGGACCGTATACCGTGTATTGTGATGCTTCACGGGTTGGGCTTGGTGCAGTGTTAATGCAGGATGGCAAAGCTATAGCATATGCTTCTTGGCAGATGAAGAGTCATGAGAAGAACTATCTAGTTCATGATCTAGAGCTTGCCGCTATTGGTCATGCATTGAAGATTTGGAGGCACTATCTGTATGGGGTGCCTTGTGAGGTGTTCACGGATCATAAGAGTTTACAGTATCTATTCAGGCAAAAGGAGTTGAACATGAGGTAGAGAAGGTGGTTAGAGTTACTGAAGGATTATGATATTACCATTCTTTATCATCCGGGGAAGGCCAATGTGGTGGCCGACGCTTTGAGCTGGAAGTCAGTCAGTATGGGTAGTCTTGCTTATTTATCAGTCGAAGAGCAACCTCTTGCTTTGGATGTTCAGGCTTTAGCCAACTGATTCGTGAGATTGGAGGTTTCTGAGACTGGCGGTGTTTTGGCCCATACTGTGGCCCGTTCTTCATTGTATGACCGTATTCGGTCCAGGCAGTATGATGATCGTCATTTATGTGTTCTTAGAGATACAGTCTGGCACGGAGGTGCCTAGCAGGTTACGGTTGATGATGAGGGAATTCTGCGGATGCAGGGTCGTACTTGTGTACCTGATGTTGATGGTATTCGTGAGTTGATTCTTCAGGAGGCCCATAGTTCCCGGTATTCCATCCATCCGGACACCACAAAGATGTACCAGGACTTGCGGTAGCACTATTGGTGGCGGAGGATGAAGAAGGATATTGTAGCTTATGTAGCTCAGTGCTTGAGCTGTCAGCAGGTTAAGTACGAGCACCAGAGACCCCGTGGTTTGATGCAGCAGATTCAGCTTCCCGAGTGGAAGTGGGAGCGTATCACTATGGATTTTGTAGTTGGACTCCCACAGACGTAGAGGATGTTTGATGCGGTGTGGGTTATTGTGGATAGGCTGACCAAGTCAACGCACTTCATTCCAGTATCAGTTTCATATTCAGCGGAGAAGTTGGCAAAGATATATATGAGAGAGATTGTTCGATTGCATGGTGTGCCCTTATCCATTATATCAGACAGAGGTACTCAGTTTACCTCCCATTTTTAAGAGTATTTCAGCGAGAGTTGGGCACGCAAATTGATTTGAGCACAACATTTCATCCTCGGACGGACGGACAGTCCGAGCGTACTATTCAGATTTTGGAGGATATGTTGCGAGCTTGTGTTATTGATTTTGGTGGTTCATGGGACCAGTTCTTGCCTTTAGGTGAGTTTGCCTACAACAACAGCTATCAGTCGAGCATTCAGATGGCCCCATATGAGGCAATGTATAGTAGACGGTGTCGGTCTCCAGTAAGATGGTTTGAGCCCGGAAAGGCTAGGTTGTTGGGTTCTGAGTTAGTCCAGGATGCCTTGGACACGGTGAAGATTATTCAAGATAGACTTCGTTCATCTCACTCCAGGAAGAAGAGTTTTGCGGATCGCAGAGTTCGAGATTTGGCTATTATGGTAGGAGACCGGGTATTCCTTCGAGTGTCGCCTATGAAGGGCGTGATGAGGTTCGGGAAGAAGGGCAAGTTGAGCCCTAGGTACATTGGTCCATTTGAGATTTTGGATAAGGTGGGAGAGGTGGCCTATAGACTTTCCTTGCCACCTAGTTTGTCAGATGGGCATCTGATATTTCACGTGTCTATGCTCTGGAGGTATATTGCGGATCCATCTCATGTACTTGACTTCAGCGGTGTCCAGTTGGACCAGGATTTGTCTTACGAGGAGGATCCGGTAGCTATATTAGATCGGCAGGTGCGACTTTTGAGATCGAAGAGTTATCCTTCGGTTCGTGTTCAGTGGAGAGGTCAGCCTGTTGAGGCAGCTACTTTGGAGTCCGAGTCTGATATGCGGAACCGATATCCCCATCTTTTCCCCGATTCGGGTACTATTCAATGTCCGTTCCGAGGCTCCGAGAGCCTCCGTTAATCTCACATCGATATGCGTGCGCGGCCCGGGCGCGTAGCCGGGAAGCCTTTATGTGGAAATTTGATAATAAGTTGAATTTGTAGTAATTAATTGAATACTATTGACTTTGGTCAACATGTTTGGTAAACGGACCCGAACCCGTGATTTGACGGTCCCGAAGGGTCCGTAGGAAAATATGGGACTTGGGCGTATGCCCGGAATCGAATTCCGAGGTCACAAGTCCGAGAAATAAATTTTTAAAGAAATGTTTTTTCATGAAAATAATAAAAACTTTTGAAAATGGAATTTGATTTGAAACCTGTGTTACCGGTCCCGTATTATGGTTCCGGGGCCTGGAACAGGTTCAATATGTGTTATTTGAGTTATCTCTGAAATTTGGTAAGGAACGGACTTGATTTGACGTGTGTCGGATCAAAAATGGGAAATTGAGAGTTAATGAAGTTTTGAGAAAATTATATAGAAATAAGGATTTCCTTAAATTTGAAATTTGGTTAGGAACGTGATTTTATGTTATCGAGGTCCTAATGTGATTCCGAGACCGGAAATAGTTCCGTTATGCCATTTATGACTTCTATGCAAAATTTAATGTTATTCCGAGTTGTATAGGGCGGTCTGGCGCATCGTTATAGAAATCAAGAACTTGAAGTTTCTTAAGTTATGGTTTTAGGGGTTTTGGGNAAGGCTTGAGCGAGTCCGTATTATGATTTAGGACTTGTTGGTATATTTGGACGGGGGCTTGGGTGGGCCCAGGTGCCTCCCGGACACCCAACGGGGCTAAAAACTAGCTAAAATAGTTGCTGGTGCAACTGTTGCTGGTGTGACCGCAGGTGCGGTTGCCCAGTCGCAGGTGCGGGACCGCTCCTGCGGTCCCAAGCATCGCAGGTGCGACCCCAGGTGAGGTCCCCTATTCTCGCAGGTGCGGACAAAGGTCCGCAGGAGCGTAACCGCAGGTGCGACCCCAGCCCCACTCATCCAGTTCCGCAGGTGCGAGCCCCAACTCAGAGGAGCGAGACCGCAGGTGCGGTCCTCGAGCCGCAGGTGCGGAACCCCTGTAGGTCAGACTGTTTTTAAATGCAAAACTCGGGATTTTTCATATTTTCACCCTTCTCTTCTTCCTCAACCCCCATTGACGATTCCCAAGATAGTTTTCCTCCATAACCATTTGGGTAAGTGACTCTAACACTAATATCTTCCATTTTCCTTCATCAATCACTAGAATCTAGGTCTAATAACATGAAATCAAGGTAGAAAGTAGGGTTTTTTGGGTAGAGTTAGGTTTATGGAATTGTTTGGGAATTCAACCTCGTTTTGGGGTCGGACTCTAAAACAAATTGTATATTCGGGCTCGTGGGGGAATGGGTTATCGGGTTTTGGTCCGAACCTCGAGTTTGGAACAAGCGGGCCCAGGGTCGGATTTTTGTATTTTTGGAAGAATGATAGAAAATGTATAATTAGGCTTTGGGATTGAGTTATTGAATAATTATTGATGTTATTAAGTCAATTATGTCTAGATATTATCATTTCGGAGTTGGAAGTCGGCGTTATATCTCCGTAGCATGGATATATGGAATACCGGATAGACTCCTGATAAGCTGGGAGGTAAGGCAAGCTCATAAGCGACCCCTCCAATACGCCTCAATACCTCGAAAGGACCTATGAACCTCGGGCTCAGCTTGCCCTTCTTCCCGAATCTCCTAATACCCTTCATCGGCGAAACCTTCAGCAAAACCTTATCCCCCTCCATAAATGATACATCACGTGCCCTCTGATCCGCGTAACTCTTTGTCTGGATTGTGCTGTGCGAAGCCTCTCCTGAATCAACTTCACCTTCTCCAAGGCATCTCCCACTAGGTCCGTACCATATAACTCATCCTTGCTAGGCTCAAACCATTTGAGTGGGGAACGACATCGCCGACCATATAAAGCCTCGAATGGGGCCATCTGAATGCTGGACTGATAACTATTATTGTGAGAGAACTCAGCCAAAGGCAAGAACTGGTCCCATTGACCTCCAAAGTCAATCACACATGCCCTGAGCATGTCCTCCAATATCTGAACTATATGCTCCGACTGGCCATCAGTCTGAGGGTGAAAAAGGTGCTGAGATCTATCTGGGTACCCATCTCACTATGCAATACTCTCCAGAAGTGCGAGGTGAACTGAGGACCTCGATCTGATATAATGGACACCGGCACCCCGTGTAACCGGACTATCTCCTGAATGTAGATCTGGGCTAGCCTCTCAGAAGTATAAGTAGTAGCTACAGGAATGAAATGCGCGCCGATTTGGTCAATCTATCCACAATAACCCAAACTGCGTCAACCTTCCGTATAGTCCGAGGCAACCCAACTACGAAATCCATAGTAATGCACTCCCACTTCCACTCAAGAATGGGCATCTGCTGAAGTAGGCCTCCTGGCCTCTGGTGCTCATACTTAACCTACTGGAAATTAAGACACCTAGCCACATACTCCACGATATCTTTCTTCATACGCCTCCACCAGTAATGCTGCCTCAAATCATGATACATCTTCGTAGCACCAGGATGAACAGAATATCGCAAACTATGTGCCTCTTCGAGAATCCTCTGCCTCAGGCCATCAACATTAGGAATACACAAACGACCCTGAAGTCTCAGAACACCGTCCTCGCCAATGGTAACCTCCTTGGAACCACCCTGAACCACTGTCTCTCGTAGCTCTGCCAAGCGCGGATCATCATACTGCCGAGCCTTAATCTTTCCCAATAATGAAGACTGAGAAACCACATGTGCAAGAACTCGACGAGGCTCTGAAAGATCTAATCTCACCAAGAGATTGGCCGAGGACTGAATGTCCAATGCTAGAGGTCTCTCCTTCGCTGCAATATAAGCCAAACTACCCATACTCTCCGCCTTCCTGCTCAAAGCATCTGCCACTACATTCGCCTTGCCCGGATGATAAAAAATGGTGATGTTATAATCCTTTAGTAACTCAAGCCACCTGCGCTGCCTCAAATTAAGATCCCTCTACTTGAACAAGTGCTGCAAGCTGCGGTGGTCTGTATAAACCTCACAAGACACCCCATATAAATAATGCCTCCAAATCTTAAGAGCATGAACTATTGTCGCAAACTCCAAATCGTGCACAGGATAATTCTTCTCATGAACCTTCAGCTGGCGCGAAGCATAAGCAATAACTCTCCCTTCCTGCATCAATACACACCCCAAGCCAACGCGTGAAGCATCGCAATACACTCAATACATTCCAGAACCAGAAGGCAATACTAACACTAGTGTTGAGGTCAATGTTATCTTGAGCTTCTGAAAGCTCGCCTCACACTCGTCAGACCATCGGAACGGGGCATTCTTCTGATTCAATCTAGTCAGTGGGGCTGCAATGGATGAAAATCCCTCCACAAATCGTCGATAGTAGCCTGCTAGACCAAAGAAACTCTTGATCTCTATAGTTGAAGTAGGACGCAGCCAACTCTGAACTGCCTCAATCTTCCGAGGATCAACCTTGATACCTTCTCCGGACACTACATGCCCCAGAAATGCCACGGAATCCAACCAGAACTCACATTTGGAGAACTTAGCATATAACTTATGTTCCCGCAAGGTCTGGAGCACCACTCTCAAATGTTGCTCGTGCTCGCCAAGGCTACGTGAGTAAATCAAGATGTCATCAATGAAGACAATGACAATGGAATCAATATACAGCCTGAACACCCTATTAGTCAAGTCCATGAATGCTGCTGGGGCATTAGTAAAGCCAAAGGACATCACTAGGAACTCATAATGGCCATACCTCGTACGAAAAGCAGTCTTCGGAACATCCGAGGCTCGAATCTTCAGCAGGTGATACCCCGATCTCAAATCAATTTTAGAAAACACCTTAGCACCCTGCAACTGGTCAAACATGTCATCAATGCGCGGCAAAGGATACTTGTTCTTAATGGTGACCTTGTTCAACTGGCGGTATTCAATACACATCCGCATAGACCCATCCTTCTTCTGCACAAATAGGATAGGAGCACCCTACGGCGACACACTCGGTCTGATAAACCCCTTAGCCAACAAATCCTCAAGCTGCTCCTTCAACTCCTTCAACCCCTTTGGAGCAATACGATACGGGGGAATAGAAATAGTCTGAGTGCCTGGAGCTACATCAATACAAAAATCGATATCTCGATCTGGAGGCATGCCCGGAAGGTCTGAAGGAAAGACATCCGCAAACTCTCGAACAACTGGCACTGAATCAATCGTCCGAGACTCGGCGGTGGTGTCCCGCACATAAGCAAGATATGCCAGACAACCCTTCTAGACCATATGTCGAGCCTTTAGGAAGGAAATAACTCTACTAGCTGCACTAACTGAGGAACCTTTCCACTCCAGCTTAGGCAGCTCAGGCATGGACAAAGTAACCGTCTTGGCATGGCAATCAAATATGGCATGATAGGGAGATAGCCAATCCATCCCCAAGATAATCTCAAAATCAACCATGTCGAGCATCAGGAGGTCTGCTCTGGTCTCGAATCCACAGAAGGTGATCACACAAGACTGATAGATCCGGTCTACCACCACAGAATCGCCCACAGGAGTTGACACATATATAGGAGAATCCAAGGACTCACGAGGAACATCCAGAAAACAAGCAAATAAGGCTGACAGATATGAATAAGTGGATCCTGGATCAAATAGCACTGATGCCTCCCTACCACATACTGAAATAGTACATGTGATCACGGCGCTTGAGGCCACTGCATCTGCTCGGGCTGGAATAGCATAGAATCTGGCTGGTGTACCCGAAGACTGACTTCCGCTGGACTGAATAGGAGCTAGCTTAGCTCCCCCTGCCTGGCCTCCACCTCTGGGCAGACCTCTACTAGCATGTCCTCCACCTTTGGGTGGACGGGGCACCGGTGCTGCGTATGTAGGTTGGTAACTCTACTGGAAAGCCCTGACCCGAAACCTAGGACAAGTCCTCTTCATATGGTCTGACTCCCCACACTCGTAACATCTCGCTGGTGGCACGGCCTGCTGCCCTAAAGAAGAACCCTGGATAGGTTGGGGACGGTGAGAACCCTCTGGCTAGCACTGAAGTAAGGACTAGGAGAACCCTGATGACCTGAATACCCGCCGGAGGAACCCTGAATGGCTGGTGGGCGGTAAAAACTCTCCGGCATGGCGCTGAAATATGGTCTCACTAGAGCACCACAGAGAGGTGGTGGTGGAGCTGAATATGGAGGCTTGCTGGGCTGGCCTCTACTAAACTGACCTCTACCCCTAGCCGGGGCACCTCTGAAATCTCCAGAAAACCTAGCTCTCTTGTCCTACTAACCCTGCTCTCTGCCCCTCGATCGGTAACCCACAATCCGACGAGCTATCTCAACCACAAGCTGATAGAGAGTACCCATCTCCACCTCTCGGGCCATGTTGGCTCTAATAACTGAGTGCAATCCAGATACAAACCTCCACACTCTCTCCGCATCAGTAGGAAGAATTATAAGGGCATGACGAGACAACTCAGAAAACCTAGCCTCGTAGTCTGTCACCGACATCTGCCCCTACTCTAGCTGCTCAAACTGATACCGCAGCTCTTCCTTCTCTGAGGGTGGAATATACCTGTCAAGGAAAAACTGAGTGAACTGCTCCCATGTGAGAGGAGGGTAACCTGCTGGCCTACCAAGCATAAATGACTGCCACCATCTGTGGGCCCTTCCCTCTAGCTGAAAAGTAGTGAAATAAACCCCATGGGACACCAAAATCCTCATGTTGTGTAGTCTGTCCCTGCACCTATCAATGAAGTCCTGGTCATCCTCGGCCCTCTCACCTACAAAGACAGGAGGGTGCAATCGAGTCTATCTATCGAGTAACTTCTACGGATCACCGTCCGCAGCTGATCTAAGCTCTGATGCTGCTACTGCTGGCTGTGCTCCACCGACGTGCAGAGTACCCGGAGTCTGATATACTGCCACTGCATGACCCGCGGCCTGGGTGGTAGGTGTATGAACTCCCCCTCCCGCCTGAGATGTGGCAGGATCCGCTGGAAATAAACCAGCCTGGGTTATAGTGTCCATGAACCGCATCATACGGCCCATGACCTCCTGGAAGCCTAGTGCAGTCATGAAATCCATCAGAGCTGGATCTGCTGGGGGCACCTCACCCTGCTCCTTAGTAATGGGATCCTCAAGGGGTGCTAATGGAGCAACTCTAGGATGCCCTCGTCCCCTACCTCAGGTCGGTGCCCTCCCCCGGCCACTGCCACGGCTTCAGATGGCGGGGGCAGCGACATCTCCCGGGTCTGGAACGTCGGTTGCGTGTCCTCACCATTTGTGAGAAAATAGAAGAAGGAGAATTAGTAACCATCGACTGCACGATAGAATAGGAATAAAGAGAGGTTTCTTAACACCCTATAGCCTCTCGAAGATAAATACAGACGTCTCCATATCGATCCGCAAGACTCTATTAGGTTTGCCTGTGACTTGTGAGACATACATGAACCTAGAGCTCTGATACCATGTTGTCACGACCCAAATTCCTACTCAGGTCGTGATGGCGCCCAACACCAGAGACAGGCAAGCCAACACTAGTTTACTACCGAAGTTACTTCACTTAGTTAGATATTTAAGTACTTGCCAAATTTTAAGTTAGGAAATAATTTAAAGAAACAGTCAAGTGATGCAACTTGACTTAATGAAACTCGAAAGATCGTTTTCCAACATATACAGTATAGCAAAATACTAGGAAAACCAACTACGTATGCCAAGACCTAGTGTCACAAGTCCATAGGCGACTAGTGGAATATACAAATAGACAAAAATAAATGTACAACTGTCTGAAAGGGGTAGACAGAAATATCCAAAAATAATAGAAACACCACAGTATTGCTAAGGAACGCCAGGAAGAGCAGTTCACCATGTAGTCTAATCTAGGTAGTACCCTCAAGATCGCGCTCCGGTATGATTACCAGATGCACCAGCCTCATGACCTGTACAATTAAGTACAAAAGCGTAGCATGAGTACATATAAACAAATATGTACCCAGTGAGTATCCCGTCTAAACTCGAAGAAGTAGTGACAAGAGGTAGACATGATACTTACTAGGGCCAATATCGAATAACAGGATTTAAATAAATATAGGCAGGAATAGTAGTCATGGAAATCACCACGGCATGAAGTATCAATTATATAAAAACTGTAATTTTATTCTCATGAGTCAAATAGCAAATATCACAAAATCCCAAGTTCCCCTTACACGTGGAGTAATTTATTTAATAATAACAAGACTCTCAGTCAAATACATAGCACATATTATGCTGAAGCATACGACCGAAGCGACGCAAAAATAAATGTACACTGCCGAGGGTCGAGCGACACGAACCATGGATGCATCTATTACCCCGCTCGCGAATCGATCATGCGACGCGGTTGACATAAATATAAGGCTACCCCGCTCACGAATCATACATGTGACACGGGTAATCGTAGACATACACAGACTTAACAGGAAATTCAGGAATTTATCATGCTTTATACTTGAAATCAGAGATTTAAGCACTTAAACTTACACATAACTTCCTAATATCCTCATATCAATTTCAAAGATAATAAGCAACTAGAAACACATGTAAAGGTACAGGTAAGACACATAAAGGCATGCTTGTGAAATCCTAACTTCTACCCGACATAACATAGTAGTAGCTACGCACGGACTCTCGTCACTTTGCGCGTGCGTAGCCCCCGCAATTAAGGATAATTCAATCATTTACATTTACCTATGGGGACAATTCCCTCTTACAAGGTTGGAAAGGAGACTCACCTCGCGTAGAACCTACTTCCCGGGTCAAGAACGCGCCCAAAACTCAAAACTTTACACCCGAAGACTCGAAACTAGTCAAATGATATATAAATATGTCAATGCATGCTCAAAGTATGGAAATTCTCCTACTTATTTAGTAAATTCACTATTCCTGAAGAAATCCCAAAATACACCCCGCCCACATGCTCAGATTTCGGAAAGTTTCGAAGATAACACTCACCCATAGCCTAAGGATCATTAATATATAGTTTTTGTATGATTTCATGGTAGAAAAGTGGTGAAATTCCCTAAAGTTCATCAACCCTAGGTTTTCACTCTAACCCCTTTGATTTCCACTAATTAGATTTTAATCTACCTAAGTTTTGGTGCATTAATCTAACATTTAAATGGGAATTACTTACCTCTTAGTAGCTAGGCCGAATACCCTCTTGAAAGCCCTTAAAATCGCCAATGGAGGAGAAGAAATGGTGAAAAATGGCCAAATCCCGTATTAAATGAGATCACCGCCTTCAGTGATCTCGCACCTGCGGCTTGAGGACCGCACCTGCGGTCTCGCACCCGCGATCCAGAGGTCGCACCTGCGGAAGTGGCATAGGAGGCCTGGGGCCGCACTTGTGGAGGAAGTCCCGCACCAGCGGGTCCGCGCCTGCGGAAGGAGGTCCACACCTTCGGTTTGGACCAGCTTCCCCAGGGGTCGCACTTGTGGAGCCTTGACCGCAGGGGCGGTCTCGCACCTGCGACCTGGGCAACCGCACCTGCGGTCACACCAGATCTGGTGCACCAGAAGCTAAAGCTGCTGGTTTTTGGCTCTGTTTGGTGTCCGGGAGGCACCTGGGCCCACCCGAGCCCCCGCGCATTTATACCAACAAGTCCTAAATCATATTACGGACTCACTCGAGCCTTCGGAACACCTAAATCAACGCTAAAACTCAAAATCACACCTCAAAACCCCTAGAATCAAACTTAAGGAAATTCAAGTTCTTGAAATTGGTTTCAATGCGCCGAACTAGCCTATACTACTCGGAATGGAACAAAATTTTGCAAGCAAGCCATAAATGACATAACGGAACTATTCCTAGGTCTCGAAATTCCGTTTGGACCTCGATAACATAAAAACACGTTCTAAACCAAATTATGAACTTAAGGAAATATGATAAGAGTTTGTGGATGACTATGAAATTTTTAAGTGAAGAGATTGTTTATATAGCCAAAGAGTGCACCTAATCAATTAAATATCTATAAATGTAAAAGTAAATTTTCAAGTTTGTTTAATGCTTTACGTTCAGAGAAATTGAATGTTATAAGATAAGTAGGTGGTAGGTGAAACTAGTAAATGTAAAAAATATAAGTATCAAGTTAAAAAAATACAGCTTTATGAAAAAACTTCAGCACAAGATGCTGAAGTAAATTAGTTCATTTGTAAAATCTTCAGTACCTCATATGCTGAAGTTTTGTCCTGAATTCTATAATTTTATCATGAGATTTTTCAAAACCTTCAGCACAAGAAGCTGAAGTTAATTAGTTCATTTGTAATAACTTTAACTCTCTATATGCTGAAGGTTTCTCCTGTATACAAGAAAAACTGAAGTTTTTTCTTGGATTTATTAGTTTACTTCATGCTAAAGTTTAGCATGCTCAATTTCATCAAAAACATACTAAAAATTCATGATAAAAGAGACAAAGCGTATTAGTTTTCACTTATATACTTTAAAGCGGTGTGGGTAAATTTGTTTTTCATTTATAATTTATACTCTATTAAAAATATTCACACGCAGTATCTTCATATTCTCCATAGTCATCTCCTAATATCTTCTGGAGTATCATAACCGCTTTCCTTTTTCCACATTGCATGAGCCCATAGATTTGTAGCCAATTCTCTCCTGAATGTCAGTGCCTGACTTTCATTGAAATGCATGACATCTTCTCTCTTCAACCGCATGTCCATGAACTTAAGAGTATATATACCACAATCAACACTACAAAAAATACATGAAATAAAGAATTGAAGAATAGTCAAGACAGGAAGAAAAAATAATAAACATAAGATGCATCGTTAAAAGATATGCCAAACACGTACTTGTTAACCTGTAGTGGTGTCTTCATCCACATAATTTGAAATTTATCCACACAATTTTCTACCCAAGTTTTATTGTGTGACGCAAAGTTCAAGGTTTTGAGACAGTGTGGGATCAACGGGGCATTAATTTCGACATGTTTAAACGCACTTTCATATGCTGTATTTTTTAAGGAATCATACACATATATAGTTTTCTCTTTAAAACTCAGAATTCCAAAAAAGTAGTGTGTTGATGTCTGCTTCCCTGTTGGCGGAAGTCGAAATGGAAAAAATATTTTTTTCAGCACATGCCCATGAGATACCACATGAGAGGTCAGTGCCTCTTACGTAGTTGGCCACCCATTCACCAGTTGATTCATCATCAATCCAAGTATACTCTGTAAGTTCCTGAAACACCACTTGGTTTTCTTCTTCTTTAGAAGCCTCTTCATCCTGTTTTTTGGATGTCCTCTTTCTCTTTAATTTGCTTTTTGTCTTTTCCCTTATTTTTAAAATGTTTTTCTTCATCTGTAGGATGAACAGTACCTATCTTAGTCATATACTTATCAAAAAGTAAATATGTTATCGCACATCTTTCTTTTGGATAATTTGGAAGGTGATAGCAATATTTTTTTCGCAAGAAATTATATGCCCACTTCAATATGCTGCAATAGAACAACAACAAAATAAAATACGTGAAATAATAAACTTCAGCATGCATAAGTATGAAATTTTAAAAAAAGCGCACTACAAAACTGCATGACAAAAATTCAGCATATAAGTATGAAATTTTGAAAACTTAAGCATCTTGAGTTTGAAGTGTAAGGAAATAATCTAAAAAAGCTACAACATATTTGATTTAAAAAGCTTAGAAAAAAAATTAGAGACTACATGTCAAAACTTCAGCATAAATGTTGAAGTTGTTTAGTTCATTTTCCAAAAACTTCAGCATAAACAAGCTGAAGTTTTAGTTTTAATTGCTAAACAAGCTGAAGCTTTTAGTTTTAATTGCTAAACTTCAGCACTAAAAATAAGCTGAAGTTATGTCCTGCTTTCTATACTATAAAAATAACCTAAGATTTTGAGAAATACAGTTGATAACTAAATCAAAAAACAAACTTAATAACTTACTTCATCCGAAAGATCAGAGTTAGAATCCACAAGCTCGGTAAAGAATGACTTTGGAATGGGCATTTTAGCTAATCTGAATGGATTGGAATTATATTCACCATCATCCTTCTTCAACCAGTCATTAAATCTTCCGATAATTCCACTGTCTCGATTAACATAATGGAAGGGACACCTTCGATTTTGTTTAGGAACAACATAAGGAGATTTCAACCAAATACTTTCCATACAAATCCTTTTCTCGTTTTTAACTGCTTTTCTTTTTGGTTGCTTTTCTTGCTGTTCCATTACAACTAGCTGCTGCATTTCTGCAGCAGTGGAAGATTTCACAGCTATGGTACCACCTACTTCACCAACTCCCTGCTGCTCCGTCACAGCTAACTGTTGTTGTTCAGCAGCAGGGGGAAAATCCAAAGCCATGGTGGCAGATCCTTCACCAACTCGCTGTTGTTCACAATCTTCTTGTCTCTCTTCACGAACAACAACATTAGCAGAATTGCCTTCAGAACGAGTACCTTCTGTACTACCAAGTGAAAATGAACATATGTTGAAGTTGGGGATATCACTGGTGTCACTCATAACATTAGGAGACATGGAAATCTTCCTTCTCTTAGGATTTGGAAGAAGTTGTGATGCAACAGATGATATCTGCAAAAGCAAGGAAAATATATTAAATACAACTGATACAAAACACACATTAGGTAAAACAAAACAACTTGTAATCGAATTGCAGAAAATAACTACCTGGTCTAAGTGCACAGATGGTGTTTGAATTCCAACGGATCCACTTCCATTGGGTTAGATATGCCTATATCTTCATGCAAAAAAACAATTAATTTAAATAATACTAACTAAATTTTATAAAATAATACAAACACAATTCACACCTGTTTGTGAGCCAACATGTGTGAATATATGTATTTCTCCTTTTTCATATAGACGAAAAATCTCACCAATTTCTTTTGAAGCTGCATCCAATCCTTCTAAAATAATAATCAAAAAACATATAAAAAAAAGTATGTAAAATTTCAAATTGTAAAAATAAATACTTGGATCAAATGTAATAAATTCATGATCTATAGAATACCTTGACATTTGTCTTGCACTATAGTTTCCTGCATGCTTTTGTCGGTATCAGCAGCTCCAGGTTCATCCAATTGTGCAACAACATCGAGGAGCATTTGAGTATTCTCTGGAAGCATTTTATCAACTCTATCTTTATTGAATTCAGCATCATCAGAGAGTTTTTCCGTTGTATTAACTTCCACTGCATGTTCCTAAACAGGGGGACGGATAAATGACCTATATATATATATATATATAATTTATACCTGTACTATAAATTTCCTGTGTCGCTTCACCTAGCAAAGCGATTTCAGCGCAAATAGCAAGTGCGTCTGCAAACGGATTACCTCTCTCAATATTTGTACACGCATCACTCGGTGTCCATTCTTCAGTACTAACAGGTGCATGATCACTGCCCAAAGCACAACTTGGTCATCTACACCTTTCTTTCTTCCAACATTCATAGTTGATAACTGTTCATCATTTAAATCTTTGCTCGGTCGATCAACATTGGGATGTTCGTCATTAAATTGTTGTTCAACACGTTGATCTCCTTCAACATCCACTTCAACACGTGTAACATTTTCATGCGCTTCATCATGAGCAGCATTAATATCCGATAGATGCTCAAATGAGTAATTCGTCCTATCATATTGTCGAGACTTCATGATTGAGCCATCGTCTGTTCCATTTGATTTGTCGACAATCTTAAAAAACTCTTGAAACTTCTCATCAAAAAATTCCTAGAAAAAATTACTAACAATGATTAATCTAGATAACATTAGCACAAAAAAAAAAAAATTTCTCTATAAATTAGCTTACCTTGACTTTTCCAAAAACCGCATCAACAATAGCAGATCACTCATCCTCTTTAAACTGCGCAACAACTTCTTTCGCAATTATTATTCTTTCTGCTTTTGCATGCCTTTTAATCTCACTCGTTACCCTCTAGTATAGAGACACAGAACAAACCTTCAGGTACAAAAGAATGCTGAAGTTCATCGCAAAGAGAAACAAAACTTAAGCTACTAGAATGCTGCAGTTCAACACATTTAGAACAAAACTTCAGCTACTAGAATGTTGAAGTTCATCGCAAGAGAAACAAAACTTAAGCTACTAGAATTCTGAAGTTCAGCACAAACAGAGCAAAACTTCAGCTACTAGAATGCTGAAGTTCATCGCAAAGAGAACAAAACTTAAGCTACTAGAATGTTGAAGTTCAGCACAAACAGAAATAAAACTTTAGCTAAAATATGCTGTAGTTTTACAAAAACACAAAAGCAAAAAACAAAAAAATTCAGCACAAAACTTACAGAACATATTGTATTGACTAATTCATTGTCAAACGTCATTGTAGAACGGTTAGAACGACTCTGGGTATGAGGTGATTCACCAGTTAAAGTTCGACGGGTTTCTTTTGATCGACTCCGACTACGTGGTGATTCACCAGTTGAAGGAACCGCATTAAGTACCCTTGAACGAATCCGGCTGCATGGCAATTGTCCAATCAAAGGCATTGAATTCAGTTCCTCTTCTGTAGGAATTATATCCAATACCTCAAAATTCCGATATTCCTGTTTAAAACAAAAAAAGTATATTATGAAAATAAAATAAAAGTAATATGTCAACATATTAACAAAACTACAAAAATAAAAAAACATTCGCTTACAGAATGATTACTGACATATTTTGCAAGTTCTTTATATTTAGGCTCTCCCACACATACATAACGTAACATCCTGGGAACCTGAGGGGAATCAAGGTACTCTTCGTCTCTTATATACCTCCTCTAAAGATCGGGGAAACGCTCATAGAACCAAACACATAATGGATATGTGAAACCACCAACGGTATACTAAGTTGAATGTTCCTTGGATTGGTTATCCAATGCATGTTTCATTGACGTAATGAGCTTCTCATAAGACACATTACCCCAAGGATAATCAGCACAAGCATTGTCATCTTCGATAATGGATGCATAATCCTCTAGCACCGTTGATTCATTCTTTTTACCAAGTAAAATAGACTCCACAAGAAGAATTTCTATTAGTTTAACAGCATCTTCATCACTATCACATACATGTTTGAAATTTACATCATCCTTCTGATGTGATGACCCGAAAAGTCATCCTGTATAATTTTATCTAAATCTGTGTGTCGAGGCAGTGAAAGCCTCCTTCTTATCTCACTTTGTTGTGTGGTGCATCCCGGGCGCGTAGCCGGGAAGCCTTTATGTGAAAAAGATTGATAAAATAATGAAATTTTAAAGAAAACTATTTTCTAAAAACTATAAAGGCTGTGAAAAAGAAATATGATGGAAACATGTGTAATTGAGGCCCGTACTATGGTGACGGAGCTAGGATAAATCCAATATGTTTAAACTGAATATCTGTGAAATTGGTGAGAGACAGAGTTGAATTTGATGAGATTAGAACTGAAAGTGGGAAAATGTGAAAGTTGAGAAAGGTTGAGAAATTTTATGTGATTTGAGGTGTAATTCGATGTTTATGATAGTAATTCGGTATTTTGAATACTTGAATAAGTCTGTAACGTGTTTCCGAGGTTGTGTGCATTGTTGTTTGAGGTTCCGAGGGCTCGAGATAGTTTCGGGTAGGTTCCGGGTTGCATTACACTGAAATTCACTGAGTATTGCAGATGCAGTAACAGGTCTCTGAACCTGGGAGCGCGGTACGCGGTGCTCCCTTCGCGGCGGCCTTGGCGTGGACCGCGGTGGAAGACTTCAGTGAGACCAGCATCAACACCGCGGTTGCGGTCGCATTACCACGGACCGCGTTGGTCGAACTTCAGAGAACCTGCAATAAGGCCTTCGCGGCCGCGGTCGTCTTACCGCGAACCGCGGTGGAGGCCTGGGAGGGGGTACCTATAAATAACGTAATTTTCAGCTATTTTCAACTTTTCAAAAACCCTAAAACCTAAGAGGCGATTTTCTAAACACTTTTCTTCTTCAAAAACATTGGTAAGTGATTTCTAACTCAATTTCTTTACTCTTTAACATCTTTCTACAAGATTGCATCCTAGAATCTAGGGTTTTCATGGGGAAATTGGGAATTTTGGGGAAAGACCTAAGAATATCGAAATTTTGGAATTTAGACCTCAATTCAGGGTCGGATTCTAAAACCAATTGTATACCCGGTCTCGGGGGTGAATGGGTAATCGGGTTTTGGTCCGATTTTCGGGTTTGGACCATGCGGGCCCGGGGTCGACTTTTGACTTTTTGGGGAAAACTTTAGAAAACTCATTTTCATGCATTAGAATTGATTCAATTAGCCTTTACTGAAATAATTAAGTAACTTGTGGCTAGATACGAGCGTGTTGGTGGCGGAACCAAGAGGTAAAGCGGTAGTTGAGGCTTGATTTGTGTTTGAGGTATCGAGGTAAGTGTTTGGCCTAACCTTAGCTTAAGGGAATAGGTATAGAGTCTATGTGCTATGTGTTATATCATGTCCAATGTATAGGTGAGGTGACGAGTAACTCTATGTTGTGGTCAAGCATGCCCGTGAGTCGAACTTGATAATTTATACCGTGTTATTGATATTCTTTGTGCTATGACTAAATGGTTAATTGGGAGTGATACATTGAGGTTGTTTCATGAAGTGGAGAGTTAACGATTATTTGTTCAGTTGAGAATTTTACTGTTGAAATGATTACTTCTGAGTGATATTGGTTATAGTTGAGTCCCTTGCCGGGATGATAAAATTTTGTTGATCATTTCTATACATTTAGAACTTCTCATTGTTGAACATTCATATTGAACTGTTGTTTCTGTATATACTATGCACGAGGGGACATTCCGTGCCGAGTGACTGTGAGGCTTTGCACGAGGGGACATTCCTTGCTGAGTGATTTTGTTATTATATTATGCACGAGGGGACATTCTGTGCCGAGTGACTGTGAGGCTATGCACAAGGGAACATTATGTGCCGGGCGATTATGAGGTTATACACGACGGGTCATGCCATGCCTTTTTCTATGTATTTACTCATTTCGAGCTGCTAATTCCTGCCTTTACTTCTACATTTCGATTCTTATCTTATTCTGCTATTTTGGAAATTCTTACTCCCTTTATCCCCAGCATGTTCTCCCCGTACCAGTGTTTACTTGCTTATTTCCTGTAATTTCTTCCTGTTATATTATTGAACTGCTCAGGTATTATTTCTTTTTGTGTCCTAGCCTCGTCACTACTTTCCCGAGGTTAGGCTCAGCACTTACTCAGTACATGGGGTCGGCTGTACTGATGCTACACCTGCACATCTTTATGTTGTGGAGACTACGCAGCCGGACGCGGTGGACATTGACAGTGGGAGTATCCTTCAGTCCATTTAGGAGACATCGAGGTAGTCCTGCAGATGTTCGTGGGCCTTGGCGTCACCTCTTATCCTTCTTCTTCAGCCCTGTCTTATTCTCCAGTTCAAAGACAGTTATATGTATTTATTTTCAGACCTTTGTATTTAGTAATCTTTTAGTTTGTTCGTGAGTTAGTGACACTAGTTTTGGGTTATGTTTACGGGATTATTTTCGAGGCTTGTTATATAGTTCTGAAAATTGTTTAAATGTCATATTGTTAATCACAGTTGCCTTAATTATCTTGTTCATTTTAACTGTTGATGAGTTTATTTATTCAAAACGTTGGCTTGTCTAGCGGGTTCAAGTTAGACGCCATCACGGCCTGAAGGTGGGATTTCGGGTCGTGACAAGTTGGTATCAGAGCCCTAGGTTGCTTAGGTCTCACAACTCACGGACAAACATGGTAGAGTCTGATGGATCGGTACGGAGACGTCTGTACTTCTCCCTAGAGGCTGCAAAGTTAGGAATAACTTCACATTTCTTCTTCTCTGTCGTGCGATGTTATTGTAAATACTAATGGAGTTCCCATTCTACTCTCTCGCATATGGCGAGGATGCGTGCTTCCCTCGATTCCGATCAACAGCCTGATACTCCTGTCACAGCACCTACGAGGGGCCGAGGTGGAGGCCGAGGCCGTGCTAGAGGCCGAGGTCGAGGTCGAGGCCGTGCTAGAAGCCGAGGCCGGGGCAGGGCTCAGGACAGAGCAGCATCCTCAGGTCGAGTTCACCGAGGAGATACCCACTCAGACAGTCCCAGTTGGACCAGCTCAGGTCCCAGAGGGGTTCATTGCTACCCTAGTGCTTCAGTACGCTCTAGTCCGCTTAGTGGGACTTATGGAGACTGAGGCTCGGGCCGGTCTTCTTCCTACTACACCAGCCGTCTCTCAAGCTGGGGGAGGGACCCAGACTTTTGCTACTCGTACACCAGAGCAGTTAGATCCTCAGTTTCAGACTCCGGCACCTCAGATAGCCGGAGTAGCTCAGCCGGGTATTGTGGCACCGGCAGTTGGGGAAGCAGCTATGTCAGCAGATGCTCTATGGAGATTGGATAGATTCACCAAGTTATTCCCTACTACTATTACTGGTAAACCATCAGAGGATCCCCAATTTTATTTGGACAGCTGTTTTGAGGTTCTTCGGAACTTGGGCATAGTGGTGTCCAATGGAGTTGACTTTGCTACATTTCGTCTTTCTGGCACCCCCAAGACTTGGTGGAGAGATTTCTGCTTGACCAGACCAGCTGGGTCTGCACCTCTGACTTGGGCTCAAATCTCCGAGTTGTTCTTGGGGAAGTTTCTTCCAGTTACTCAAAGAGAGGATCTTCGGAGGCATTTTGAGCGTCTCCAGCAGGGCTCCATGTCCATCACTCAGTACGAGACCAGGTTCATTACTCTAGCCAGGCATGCTATTATGATACTCCCCACGGATCGAGAGAGAGTGAGGAGGTTTATTGAGGGGTTGGCCCAGCCTATCAGACTTTAGATGGCCTGGGAGACGGGTACTGATATCTCCTTTCAGGATGCAGCCGATGTGGCCAGACGCATTGAGATGGTACTATCACAAGGTAGTGGTCAGGGGTCGGACAAGAGACCTCGTCATTTCGGCCGATTCAGTGGTGCCTCATCTGGAGGCAGAGATTCCTTTGGCAGAGGTCACTCACGTAGGCCTTTTCAGTCAGCACTTCAGGTATCCCGCAGTGCACCTTCAGCTCCCCTCAATGCACTGCCGATTCAGAGCTTTCAGGGTGGTCATTCTGGTCGTCAAGGACAGTTCCAGGGTCAATATTCTCATCAACCGAGGTCTTGCTTCACTTGCGGTGGTATGGGGCACATTTCCAGGTTTTGCCACTGAGGTTTTGGTGGTTCTCAGTATCAGGGTTCCCGTGCCATAGTTCCCGCATCAGATTCACCCTCACCCCCTCAGCTAGCTAGGGGTGGTGGTCGAGGTGCTAGAGGTGGGGGTCAGACTCATAGAGGTGGAGTACAGGCTACGAGAGGTGGGGTCAGCTCGTAGCAGGTCGACCCAGAGATGTTCAAGTTGGAGGGGATACACCCCGATGTTATGCTATTTCTACCAGGCCTGAGGCTGAGACCTCTGACGCAGTTATCACAGGTATTGTTTCAATCTGCAGCCGAGATGCTTCGGTGTTATGTGATCCGGGTTCTACTTTCTCTTATGTGTCTTCATATTTTGCCCCTTATTTTTTGCATGCCCCGTGATTCCCTAAGTGCTCATGTGTATGTGTCTACCCCGGTGGGTGATTCTATAGTGGTAGATCGAGTCTACCATGCTTGATTAGTAGTTATTGGAGGTATGGAGACTCGGGTTGATCTTTTGCTTCTGGATATGGTTTACTTTGATGTTATATTGGGGATGGATTGGCTATCTCCTTATCATGCTATTCTGGACTGTCATGCCAAGACAAAGACCTTAGCCTTACTAGGAGTACCTCGTTTGGAGTGGAGAGGGACTCCCAGTCATTCTTCTGGTAGAGTTATTTCTAATGTGAAGGCTCGGCGTATGGTCGAGAAGGGTTGTTTGGCCTATTTGTCCTATGTTCGTGATTCTAGTGCCGAGGTTCCTTCTATGGAGTCTGTGCCCGTGGTTTGTGAGTTTCGAGAGGTATTCCCCGCTGACCTGTCGGGTATGCCACCCGACAGGGATATTGACTTTTGTATTGAGGTGGCTCAGGGCACTCAGCCCATTTCTACTCCACCTTATCGTATGGCCCCGCCAGAGTTAAGGGAGTTGAAGGATCAGTTGTAGGACTTGTTGGATAAAGGCTTCATTAGGTCTAGTGTTTCTCCTTGGGGTGCTCCAATGTTGTTTGTTAAGAAGAAAGATGGTTCGATGAGGATGTGTATTGACTACCGGCAGCTAAATAAGGTTACTATTAAGAATAAGTATCCTTTGCCGAGGATTGATGAACTATTTGACCAGCTTCAAGGTGCTACAGTGTTTTCCAAGATAGACTTGAGATCTGGTTACTATCCGCTGAGGATTAGGGCGTCTGATGTCCCTAAGACATCCTTTCGCACTCATTATGGGCATTATGAGTTCTTGGTGATGTCATTTGGGTTTACAAATGCCTCCGTTGTTTTTATGGAGTTGATGAACCGTGTGTTCAGACCATATTTGGACTCGTTCGTGATTGTGTTTATTGATGATATCTTGATTTACTCTCGTAGCCGAGAGGAGCATGAGCAGCACCTTCGAGTTTTCCTCCAGACTCTGAGGGATAGGCAGTTGTATGCCAAGTTTTCTAAGTGTGAGTTCTGGCTGAGTTCAGTGGCATTTCTGGGCCATGTTGTGTCGGGAGAGGGTATTTAGGTGGATCCCAAGAAGATTTCAGCAGTCAGACATTCGCATAGACCCACATCAGCTACCGAGATTCGGAGCTTCTTAGGCTTAGCTGGTTATTATCGCCGATTTGTGGAGGGCTTTTCATCTATAGCAGCCTCGATGACCAGGTTGACCCAGAAGGGTGCCCAGTTCAGGTGGTCTGATGAGTGTGAGGCGAGCTTTCAGAAGCTCAAGATAGTCTTGACCACGGCATCGGTGTTAGTGTTTCCCACAGGTTCAGGACTGTATACGGCGTCTTGTGATGCTTCACAGGTTGGGCTTGGTGCAGTGTTGATGCAGGACGGCAAGGTCATAGCCTATGCTTCTCGTTAGTTGAAGGTTCATGAGAAGAATTATCCAGTTCATGATTTGGAGTTAGCAACGATTGTTCATACCTTGAAGATTTGGAGGCATTACTTGTATGGTATGCCATGTGAGGTGTTCACAGATCACAAGAGCTTACAGTATCTATTCAAGAAAAAGGAGTTGAACATGAGGAAGAAGAAGTGGTTAGATTTGTTGAAGGACTATGATATTACCATCCTTTATCATCTGGGGAAGGCCAATGTGGTGGCCGATTCTTTGAGCCGGAAGTCAGTCAGTATGGATAGTCTTTCTTATTTATTAGTCAGAGAGCGACCTCTTGCTTTGGATGTTCAGGCTTTAGCCAACCGATTTGTGAGATTGGAGGTTTCTAAGACTGACGGTATTTTGGCCCATATTGTGGCCCGTTCTTCATTGTATGACCGTATTCGGGCTAGGCAGTATGATGATCGTCATTTATGTGTTCTTAGAGATACAGTTTGGCACGGAGGTGCCAAGCAGGTTACGATTGATGATGAGGGAGTTTTGAGGATGCAGGGGCATTATTGTGTACCTGATGTTGATGGCATTTGTGAGTTGATACTACAGAAGGCCTATAGTTCCCGGTAATCCATTCACCCGGGCGTCGCAAAGATGTACCAGGACTTGCGGCAGCATTATTGGTGGCGTAGGATGAAGAAGGATATTGTAGCTTATGTATCTCGGTGCTTGAACTGTCAACAGGTTAAGTACGAGCACCAGAGACCCGGTGGTTTGATGCAGCAGATTCAGCTTCCTGAGTGGAAGTGGGAGCGTATCACCATGGACTTTGTAGTTGGAATCCCACAGACTCAGAGGATGTTTGATGCAGTGTGGGTTGTTGTGGATAGGCTGACCAAGTCAGCACACTTCATTCCGATATCAGTCTCATATTCAGCGGAGAAGTTGGCAAAGATGTATATGAGAGAGATTGTTATATTGCATGGGGTGCCCATATCCATTATATCAGACCGAGGTACTCAATTTACCTCCCATTTCTGGAGAGTATTTCAGCGAGAGTTGGGCATACAGATTAAGTTGAGCACAGCGTTTCATCCTCAGACGGACGGGCCGTCTGAGCGTACTATTCAGATTTTGGAGGATATGTTGCGGGCTTGTGTCATCGACTTTGGTGGTTCATGGGACCAGTTCTTTCCCTTAGCTGAGTTTGCCTACAATAACAGCTATCAGTCGAGCATTCAGATGGCCCCGTATAAGGCGTTGTATGGTAGGCGGTGTCGGTCTCCAGTCGGATGGTTTGAGCCGAGAGAGGCTAGATTGTTGGGTTCTGAGTTAGTCCAGGATGCCTTGGACAAGGTGAAGATCATTCAGGATAGGCTTCGTACAGCTCAGTCCATGCAAAAGAGTTATGTCGAACGTAGAGTTCGTGATGTAGCATTTATGACTGGATATAGATAATTGCTTCGTGTGTCGCCCATGAAGGGTGTGATGAGATTTGGGAAGAAAGGCAAGCTGAGCCCTAGGTATATTGGGCCGTTTGAGATTCTTGAGAAGGTGGGGGAGGTAGCATACATGCTTGCATTACCTCCAGGGTTATCCTTAGTTCATCTGGTGTTTCATGTGTCAATGCTCCGGAGATATCATGGTGACCTGTCCCATGTGTTAGATTCAGCTCTGTCTAGTTGGACAAAGACATGTCTTATGAGGAAGAGCTGGTATTTATTTTGGACCGGCAGGTTCGTCAGTTGAGATCGAAGAGTTTTCCTTCAGATCGTGTTCACTGGAGGGGTCAGCCTGTTGAGGCGGCGAGTTGGGAATTCGAGTCTGATATGCGGGATCGATATCCCCATCTTTTCCCCGATCCAGGTATATCTCTATGTCCGTTTGAGGACGAACGTTTGTTTTAGAGGTGGAGATTGTGATGACCCGAAAAGTCATCCCGTATAATTTTATCTAAATCTGTGTGTTGAGGCACTGAAAGCCTCCTTCTTATCTCACCTTGTTGTGTAGCGCAGCCCGGACGCGTAGCCGAGAAGCCTTTATGTGAAAAAGATTGATGAAATAATGAAATTTTAAAGAAAACTTTTTTCTGAAAACTATAAAGGTTGTGAAAAAAAAAAATGATGGAAACCTGTGTAATTGAGGCCCGTACTATGGTGACAGAGCCATGATAAATCCAATATGTTCAAACTGAATATCTGAGAAATTGGTGAGAGACAGAGTTGAATTTGATGAGATTTGAACTGAAAGTGGGAAAATGTGAAGGTAGAGAAAGGTTGAGAAATTTTATGTGATTTGAAGTGTAATTCGATGTTTATGATAGTGATTCGGTGTTTTGAATACTTGAATAAGTATGTAACGTGTTTCTGAGGTTGTGTGCACTTCTGTTTGAGGTTCCGAGGGCTCGGGATAGATTCGGGTAGGTTCCGAGTTGCATTACACTGAAATTCACTAAGTATTGCAGGTGCAGTAACATGTCTCTTAACCTGGGAGCGCGGTTGCGGTCTCCCTAGCGCGGTCTGCGGTGCTCCATTCGCGGCCGCGGTCGCCTTAGCGCAGACCGCGGTGGAAGACTTCAGCGAGACCTGCATTAGCACCGCGGTCGCGGTCGCTTTAGCGCAGACCGCGGTGGTCGAACTTCAGAGAACCTACAATAAGGCCTTCGCGGCCGAGGTCGTCTTACCGCGGTGGAGGCCTGGGAGGGGGTACCTATGAATAACGTAATTTTCAGCTATTTTCCACTTTTCAAAAACCCTAAAACGCAAGAGGCGATTTTCTAAAATCTTTTCTTCTTCAGAAACATTGGTATGTGATTTCAAACTCAATTTCTTTACTCTTTAACATCTTTTTACAAGATTGCATCCTAGAATCTAGGGTTTTCGTGGGGAAATTGGGAATTTTGGGGAAAGACCTAAGAATATCGAAATTTGGGAATTTAGACCTCAATTTGGGGTCGGATTCCCAAACCAATTGTATACCCGGGCTTGGGGGTGAATGGGTAATCGGGTTTTGGTCCGAAATTTGGGTTTGGACCAAGCGGGCCCGGGGCGACTTTTGACTTTTTGGGGAAAACTTTAGAAAACTCATTTTCATGCATTAGAATGATTCAACTAGCCTTTATAGATATAATTAAGTAACTTGTGGCTATATACGAGCGTGTTGGTGGCGGAACCAAGAGGTAAAGCGGTAGTTAAGACTTGATTTGTGTTCGAGGTATCGAGGTAAGTGTTTGGCCTAACCTTAGCTTGAGGGAATAGGTATAGAGTCTATTTGCTATGTGTTATATCATGTCCTATGTATAGGTGAGGTGACGAGTACCTATATGTTGTGGTCAAGCATTCCCGTGAGTCGAACTTGATAATTTATAGCGTATTATTGATATTCTTTGTGTTATGACTAAATGGTTAATTGGGAGTGATACATTGAGGTTGTTTCATGAAGTGGAGAGTTAACGATTATTTGTTCGTTTGAGAATTTTACTGTTGAAATAATTACTTTTGAGTGAGATTGGTTATAGCTGAGTCCCTTGCCGGGATGATAGAATTTTGTTGATCATTTCTGTACATTTAGAACTTCTCCTTGTTGAACCTTCATATTGAATTGTTGTTTCTGTATATACTATGCACGAGGGGACATTCCGTGCCGAGTGACTGTGAGGCTATGCACGAGGGGACATTCTGTGCTGAGCGATTGTGAGTCTATGCACGAGGCGATATTCTGTGCCGAGTGATTTTATTATTAATCGCACGAGGGGACATGCTGTGCTGAGTGTTAATTATTTATTGCACGAGGGGACATTCCGTGCCGAGTGACTGTGAGGCTATGCACGAGGGGACATTCCGTGCCGAGCGATTGTGAGGTTATGCATGAGGGGTCATGCCATGCCTTTTTCTGTGTATTTACTCGTTTCGAGTTGCTAATTCCTGCCTTTACTTCTACATTTCGATTCTTATCTTATTCTGTTATTTTGGAAATTGTTACTCCCTTTATCCCCAGCATGTTCTCCCCGTACCTGTGTTTACTTGCTTATTTCCTGTTATTTGTTCCTGTTATATTATTGAGCTGCTCAGGTATTATTTGTTGCCGTGTCCTAGCCTCGTCACTACTTCGCCGAGGTTAGGCTCGGCACTTACTCAGTACATGGGGTCGACTGTACTGATGCTACTCCTGCACATCTTTATGTTGTGCAGACTACGCAGCCGGACCCGGTGGACATTGACGGAGGGAGTATCCTTCAGTCCATTTAGGAGACACCGAGGTAGTCCCGCAGACGTTCGTGGGCCTTGCCGTCACCTCTTATCATTCTTCTTCAGCCCTGTCTTATTCTACAGTTCAAAGACAGTTATATGTATTTATTTTCAGACCTTTGTATTTAGTAATCTTTTAGACTATTCGTGAGTTAGTGACACCAGTTCTGGGTTATGTTTACGGGATTCATTTTCGAGGCTTGTTATATAGTTCTGAAAATTGTTTAACTTTCATATTGTTAATCACAGTTGCCTTAATTATCTCGTTCATTTTAACTGTTGATGAGTTTATTTATTCAAAACGTTGGCTTGTCTAGCGGGGCCTGAAGGTGGGATTTCAGGTCGTGACATCTGAATTTCATTATGGGACATAAAATCTCGAATTTCCTTCAATGTAACCCCCTTAGACTTACCAAAATATCGTTTCAGAAGCGTGCTCTCTCGTTTAGATGGTTTTTCAACATTATGTGTGGTGATCCTCAAACCACACATAATGTGAAAGTCTTCAAGGGTGAACGATACATTATGCCCAAATCTCTTGAAACTAATGGAGTCTCGATCATTGGTGAATGTTCGAAAAAAACACAAGCAATGAACCAACTTCATGCCGCATTTGAAGTTCTCCATAGCCAAAATATACCGAAAAGTACCATTAGTTAGCTTATTTTCTTGTGCAGGATTCAAGAAAGTTTTAATTAAACTCTTCAAATCGTGATTACCCTTCTAACAAGCACGACAGTTAAACCAATCTCGAAACTCAAAATATCTTTCCCCTGGTCTTGTAGGAGGAACAATACGGACTGATGGACCATTTGATAGTGTATGGTTTTTAGATGCTTTAGATGCTGGAGGATTTGAAGATGTTGTAGGATTTGTAGAAGCCATCTTTTGAAAGAAAGTAAAAGATAGCATTTAAAAACTTCAGCTCAAAGAAGACAAACTCAGCAAATATGCTGAAGTTCACAAAAACAAAACAAAAAACTTCAGCTCCCTATATGCTGAAGTTTCACCAAAACGAAGGAAAAACTTCAGCTCCTAAACAAAAACAAGTTAAAGTTCACCAGTTACAAAACACAAAACTTCAGCTCCCACTTTCATAAAAATATAACAAAAATAATTAAACACAAAAAACAAAAACTTCAGCATATCACCAAAACAAAACAAAAACTTAAGCTCCCAATATGCTGAAGTTTAACCAAAACAAAGGGAAGACTTCAGCTCCTAAACAAAAATAAGCTGAAGTTCACCAGTTACAAAACACAAAACTTCAGCTCCCACTTTCATAAAAATATAACAAAAATAATTAAACACAAAAAACAAAAACTTCAGCATATCACCAAAACAAAACAAAAACTTAAGCTCCCAATATGCTGAAGTTTAACCAAAACAAAGGGAAGACTTCAGCTCCTAAACAAAAATAAGCTGAAGTTCACCAGTTACAAAACACAAAACTTCAGCTCCCACTTTCATAAAAATATAATAAAAATAATTAAACAAAAAAACAAAAACTTCAGCATATCACCAAAACAAAACAAAAACTTAAGCTCCCATTATACTAAAGTTAACTAGTTACAAAACAAAAAACTTCAGTAAAGCACAAATTTAACACCAATAATTAAACACAAAAAACAAAAAAACATTAGTTCCATAAAAATTAAGGTATACATGACAAAAATAACTATAGAACTAAACCTAAAAAACTATCGAACAAACTGTTGAAATTAAATAACAAAAAAAAAACAAACAAAACCCAAAAATTAAATCGTAAAGTTACTGCAATGTACCTCTGATTATACGTAATATTGTTGGCGAACAAACAATTGAGAAATCAAAAAACAATGACGATAACAATTTTGATTTCGTAAAAGAGAAAGAGTATTTGCAAAGTAGAGGACTGGGGTTGACGACTTGACGTGAAGAGAAAGTAGTCTTTTAATAAAAAAGGGTAAAATTGTCTGTTCGAAAGGCTTTTAACAAAAAACCGGGTACGGGTGCAAACATAAAAATAAAGTGGGTACATGTTTAAAAGGGGCGCCCCGTGCAATTTCTACCCTCTTCTTGGACATGAACTTGGGCCATAAAGTAATTATAACACCTAAATAACTCATATCCTTTATCCTTAATCTCTTCCTCCCAACTAACAACTTCTTTGATTGCTCCTGAAGTCCAATGACCTTGTTTGGAACTTTTTAGCTTGAGATCTTTTTAAAGGCCCTCTTTGAGATTCCAAAACTTCATCATTGTCCTTGAATAGATTTGAGCTTCCTAGGATGCTATCACCCTTTTGGTCATGTTTCCTTCATGTATGTTATTCTCGTAATTCGACAGATATTATTCAGATTTATATCTTAGACGCATGCTTAAGGATGTCTGACATGTAGGATTCGGGCACCCGTCACAGCCCATCGGTTTGGGTCATGACACTTGGTGCTTGTGAACCAAGGGGGGCATACTAATGATGACGATTGTTCCACATATTCAGGCACCCATCGCGGCCCCTCGGCTACAGATCCCGCTGGCTGAGCTATGCTTGCATCACCTCTCATCGGACAATCCCTCATAACGTGGCCTGCAAAACCGCAAATATAACAAACACCAAACCCCATACGGTACTGCTCGGCATGCTGCTTACCACACCAAGCACATCGTGGCAAGGGTGGCCTCATCTAACTTGACTCACCCCTATACTTGAGGTGACCAGGCCTTGAATATATGGAACGATCAAATCTCTTACCACAAACTGAGAGGGCACGCTAGCCGATAGTTGGGCTGGATACCTCGGGCATTGTGGTCTCTAACCACCTCAAAATTCACCAGAACGACCCAAAGACCTCGCTCTCTTATTATGGGCCCTATCATGCTCACAATCAGTCCTCTTCTTCTTCTTACGCTAATCTACACCCTGGGCGTATGCCTAAATACGAGAAATATCCATGTCTGGCGGAATTGAGACCAACATACAATTGTTAAGAAAGTGCCGCTCTAACCCCATTACGAATCGGTGAACCCGATCTTCCATCTTAGATACAATAGTGGGAGCATACCTAGCCAACGAATCAAACTGAAGATTGTACTATCGAACACTCATGTTACCCTGTCGAAGGCTTAAGAACCTATCAACTCTAGCCCGTCTAAGCTCTGGTGGCAGATAATGATGAAGAAAAGCTTTTGTAAACTCTTGCCATACTGCTGGAGGGGCATCCTCACCTCTGGACAGTTCCCAAGATTCGTACTAATTAACTACAACATCTTGGAGTCTATAGGAAGCTAGCTCAACCGACCCAATTGTAGTGGACTTCATTACCCTCAAAGTCCTCTGCATTCTATCGATAAATACCTAAGGGTCTTCTTTTGATCTGCCCCGGTGAATAGTGGAGGGTCCAAATTAATTAAATCACGAACCCTCGCACTGACATACCTATCTGCATGACCAATACCTACTTCCTAACACCGAGCTTGTGCGGCTACTAATCGAGTTAATAGCTTAATAGCATCTCTCATCTCCTGACCCAGTGCATCTGGCTGAGGGGCTGAACGTACAGGGGCGGGTGCTGGAGATGGTGCCCCTCAGAGCTCTTCTAGAGAGGGCGAGGTATGTGAAGTCTGAGATGGAATCTCACTATGAGACTCTCCACGAGCCCTGGTAACTCGTGGCGCTCGACTAGTAGTTTCATCAGCCACGGACTTTCCCTTCTGGGCGATTGTAGTCTTTGGAGGCATCACTGAAAATATAACATATCATTAGGAACATGAATTCTTATATCGCATGATCTAAGATAAGAAGAGAGGATAACATCATATATGTCGTGTAGCCTCCTGTTTATAAGTGTGGTGCACAACACACATGTTTAACCAAAGAATTAGATCATTTGCCTAAAACTATTTTTTAGGAATGAACACGGGTTTATGATAATCAAGGAAATAATAATAAGTAAAAAGGAGTAAGTAAATAGACAATAATATGATGCACAGAAAAGTAAAGAGTATTGTATTCGTAGTTCAGATGACTTTACAAGTGATACTTTATTCCCTTATATAGGGAATTTCTTTACTATAACGTCTATTTCTTGAAATGATGGCACATTAATGACTAATTATTACATTAATGTAACGTTACAAAGAATAATCGTAATTGTTGCGTGAAGGTTGTGTAACGTGTAGGTCATTAATTGAAGATTTCTGAATCTGCCCGTAGCTTTGTCCGGATTCATTCTGACCGTGTCTCTTCCTTGTCTCAATCAGGTTGACTTTCTCGTAGCTGATTACCCCGTAGGTTTATTGAGCCGTGCCTCTTTGCTCTGCACCTCTTTATAGAATCATGTCCAGCAGTCATGTTTTCCTTGGTCCACGTAACCGGCTAAGTCATAAAGAATTATCATACGTATGAAACTCTTTTTTACCAATACAGATAGTCCCCCCACTTACCATTTATTTATCGATTAATATTTGGTAAGTGGATACGCATTTATGGCGGGAATATTTTGCCGTCGCTTTACCTCGAAACATTGTATCCTTCTCTGAACATAGGTGTCACTTGTCACTTCCATTTAATGCTCTAGCCACGTGTTCCCTCTGGATTGGTTCTCCAGTTACTCGGCGCCTTTTAGGGCTTTTTGTGGTTGCATCAGTCACGAAGTGACACCTTCAATTATGACTTTCTCATCATTGTTTTTTTCCATGTTTGACGGTTGTCTTCAAGTATAAATACCTCTTTTCCTTTCTTTACTTTCACGAAACACTTCTAACTTGTTTTTTTATTTGTAAATAATTTTTTTCCCTTGTCTTCGTAAACATGTCTTCTTCGAACCAACCTAAAAGAGTGATAGATGTCAAGGATTTGACCCCTTCTTCTGCTCCGACTCGGAGCCGGAGAGGTGGTAGACTGAGGAGTTTAGGTTCTACTCCTTTGAGATGCTCTTCTTCTTCCCAGATTACTTCCCTTCCTTCTGATAGGTCTTTAGTTTCTCCAATAGCTAGGACTCCCAAGTCTTCGTCTAGGGGTAAATGACATCATGAACCCTCACGCGAACCACGAGTTGATGAAATCATTCTTGCTGAGTTTACCTTCACTAGGGATAGTCAGGTCCTTGTAGATCATTCATTATCCCTTGATAGTGTCGATAGGTATCATACCCTTATCACCGAAGGTTTGATTCCCCTTGTTCACAGGGAATGTTCTTGGAAGTCTGATTTTCCTATCATTATTCCGAATAGCAACCAAAGAATAATGTCTTACAAGAAGGGATATTCTTTCGTTTGTACCTAGCCTTTTACTTTAGGGTTTAAACCTCCTATTGATCATCGAATTCTGTCGTTTCTTCAAAATTTGCTTAGGACAAGTCGGTCCTCTTGTGTGGCGGGTTGTTGCGTGTCTCCGGTGTTTAGCTACTTTAGCCTCGGTTCCTTTCACCTTTAATCATCTCATTCATCTTTATTCTCCTGCGTTATTTCATCAAGGGATTTTTACTCTGGCTGCCAGGAGTAAAAGAGTGCCGGTAACCCCTAAAGACGATAAGGATAGAGGTTGGTACCTTCGTTACGTTGCTGCGCCCACTGTTGGTTTAGTGGGTGAAGAAAATCTTCCCTTCCCCGAGAAGTGGAATCGTGCACGTGAGTACATTTTAGCTCACATTTGTTATTTTTCTTCTTTTTGCTTTAACTGTTTTATTAACACCGTAGTTGTTTCTTGTTCTTTCAGAAATCATGGGTACTGTTGAGAATGTCTCCGGTATCCGTGATTGGGTAGAAAAGTTATTGTCGATTTCTTCGTTGGAGGAAAGGTCTTGGAAGTACTTCTCCGGGAAGTACGGTAGGAAAGTGAAATCTCATGGTAAGTGAAGATTTTTCGTTTCTTTCCTTGCTCAAATCTCTTTCTCGTTTTAACCCTTTATTTTTTATAGGGTTTCCTATCCGTGGAGTGTCTGCTGCGTCTGTTTCTAAAATGTCCCTGGCTCAGGCCCAGGAAATTATTTCAGGATCTTTGTCTTCTAAGAGAAAGGTTGGTGGAACTAGGACCTCGGAAACGGAGGAGGAAGAGGAGGGCACTTTGGTGCATAGGTCACGTAGAAGGAGGGTGATTTCAGACGATGAGTCTACACCCGTGGCTTTGCCTCCCGTACCTGAAGTCGGACCTTCTACCTCCGAGGATGTTACTCCCTATCCTATGCGTGATTCTGTGGATCACCTATTCCGTGAAGGCTTTGGCCCTGATGTTAATGAAGCTCCCTTGGCTATTTTTCCTCCCTCTTTTTGTAGAACTCCTTCATTTGTTCCTGTTATTTCCTCTGCTCCCTTGGTTATTACTGCTCCCGTTGCTGCTTTGCTTGTGGCTTTTTCAGCTCCTCAGACTTCATTGACCGTGGCTTCTTCATCTCAGCCTGCTTCCATGCCTCCTCCTGATAGAGAAGTAGGGTCTTCCAGTAGAGAGATGAGGCAGGTGCTAATCGAAGTCCCAGCCACTGGGAGCCTTTTTAAGAAATCCGGCCAGCCTGATGTGTGGATGAAGCCCTAGATAGGCCCAACAGAGAGGACAAAGCTGGATAGCCACAGTTCTCTTACCTGGGCTAATGAGATCGTGCATTCCTCTTTGAAGGTAAAGTGCATTCTTTTGCATTTCATTCTTGTACATGTAATTTTCGTATCTAATTGATTTCTTTTTTGTAGATCAATCTTATAGGCACGGAGCTCATGAGGAGGGTTTCTAATACGGAACAGGAAATAAAAGAGTGGCAGGCTGAAGCGGGTAACTAGAAGGGGCAATATGACAGCCTGAGGCTCGACATGGAAGCCTTAGAAGAAGAAAAACGCACCTTGGCGCGGCAGATGAGACTCATGGCAGCGGAGTTGTCAGCGGAGAAGGCTTCTTCTAACCAGGCAGACAAAGACAAAAGCATCCTTGAGTCTTTATTTGCTGAACAGTTATCCCGTGCTTCAGAAGAAGCTAGGAGTTTAAAAGCCTTGTTGGAGCGGAAAGAAGAGTACTCAGGCGAGCTTGTGCAGTCTCTGACTCAGACCCAGGAGGAACTTCGCAATGCCTTGGACAAAATTCAATTCTTGGAGAGGTCTTTTTTGCTTTGAGTTTTTGTTTCACTCTTTTTAAGTCTTTTGCATGCTTGATTTTCGAGGTTTTTGTTTTACCTCGGAGTTTTTGCATAAGTATGCTGAAATTGCTCATACCTTTTCATAGTAGGTATGGTGTTGCATATAAAATGTGTGCCTTTATGTAGTAGGCATTTGTTTATAAAAGAGGGCCCTTTTTGATCGACACTTAATGAAGAAGACGTCTCAACTTCATAAGGGTGTAATAATGCAATAGAGTGATAGGAATTTTTCACATGTTTAAGAATGTTTCTGAAGAAAGTTTTTGTTTATACTTTCATAACATTTTACATGTTTGGTTATCGTCTAAAATTTATGTTGCAACTGTTTTCTTTTAACAAATTTGATATACTCTTGTATTTCATAACTGTTTTTCGTATGCAACAGCTTTTTCGAGTTAATACAAGAGAATAACTATTTTTCGTTTGTAACAGTTTTTACAAAAGTTGGGTTTTTTTTACCTATAACTGTTTTTGTTGATAACAGTTTTCAATAATAACGAGGGAAATGATTTTCCATTCGTAACTGTTTTATTTGATAACAGTTATTCAAATAAGTACAAGGATTTTGATTGTAACGACCCGGTCTGTCGTTACATAAAACCTACATTATAATTGTTGTTATTGCCTTATTATAGACCGATTATACTATTATTGATGTGTTAGAGTTGATAAGCTTGAAATCGGAATGGTTAAATGAGAATTCAGTCACTTAGTCTTTAAAAATAGCCTTAAAATGGGAAAATCAATTGAGAGTTGACTTATTGGTAAACGACCTTGAAATGCGGATTTTACGGCTCGGATAGCTTTGTTAGGTGATTTGAGACTTAGGAGTGTGTTAAGAATAATTCTTTGATGTCCGGTGTAGAATAAGGCTTGAATTGGCGAAAGTTAGTTTTTGGTGATTTCCGGTCGGGAGTGGAAAATAGACTATCGGGGTCGGAATGGAATTCCGACAGTTGAAACAGGTCATAATATCATTTTGGATGTGTCTGCAAAATTTCAGGTCAATTGGAGTTGTTTTGGATAGTTTCGGTATCTTTGGTGGATTTTAAAATTTTCAAAGTTCTTAGGCTTGAATCCGATGTAAATTTGGTGCTTTGATGTTAGTTTTGGTGTTTTGAGAGTGAAACTAAGTTTTAATAATCATATGTGATGTGTTGGTATAGTTGGTTGGGGTCCTAAGGAGCTCGGGTGAGTTTTGGATAGGTTTGGGCTGCGTTGTGCTCGTTTTTCTTATGCTTCGGCGTCGTTTCTTCAAGCATAAATGATATCATATTGAACAAATGAGCTCCGATTACTTCTTTGAATGAAGTATTAGATCCGTATCGTAATTACGGACCCGTAGCAAAAAGAATCATCGAATTTGGGCATCGTATGAGGATTTTATGGCCATTTTACCAAGATTGCCCAGATTTTTCAGGTTAATGACGAAATTGCCCCTGACGGCGTATTAAAAACCTGCACTATTTGCAAATCTTAAAACCTACATATCTCCTTCATTATAAGGTCAAATTGAGTGATTCAAAAGCCTAAATTGATTAGAATTTCACAAGGAATCCATTGGGAGCAGTAAAACGCGTGAACAGTATATATATAACGAGCAGTTCGAGTTTTCTTCCAATTTTTGACCGGGGAGAAGCTTTTTGGGCGATTTTTGAAGGAGAAAATCAGTGGGTATCACAGAGATTTGGAGCCTTCGGAGGTTGATTCGACAGGCAAGCGTGTTGCGGAATAATTTCGGGCTAGTTTTGAGGTAAGTAATTTTTTGAAATCCTGTCCTGAGGGTATGAAACCCCGGACTATGCACCCTTTTACGGGTTTTGAACTGGAAAGATTGAAACTTTGGAAATATCTCCGTATTTAGGCGACCATTGAGTTGCTAAACTGAATTTTAAGCTTATGCTTAATTAGTATTTATATATTATGATATGTTTTGGGCTGTAAGCCGTGTTTGGGGCCTAGTGCTGATCTGTTTACCCCTTGGGGGACTGTTTTACTGTATTTCCTCACTTGATATGTTGTGAATTACACTCAGTCATTTCCTGATAAATGGTTTTGACACTCAGAGTATTTTGATACTATTTATTGAAAAAAATGAAACACTATTTTGGGTCGAGGACCCGGTTTGTTTATGGCCTAAGGGCTAATTGAAAGTGTTTGACTCAGTGATGTGAGGAGGCTTCCAGGCCTTATGAGTGATGTGAGGAGGCTTCCAGGCCTTATGAG
>ML269760.1:0-13374 GCA_005239495.1 Nicotiana undulata
GTTGGCTAGCCTAGTTCCACGATAGGCGCAATCACGACCTGTTAGGATTTGGGGTCGTGACAAAATTAGCCAAACCCGGTCCCCAGGCCCACATCTCGAAATCCGATAAGATTCACAAAACCAAGAAACTCATTCACTCCCGAGTCCAACCATGCTAAATGTATCTAAATCTGACCTCAAATCGGTGTTCAACTCTCAAAATTCCATTTATGAAGTTTCTATAACCCCCCCCCCCCCATTTTCATCCCAATTCTCTAATCAAATGATGGATTAAATGTTATAATCATGTGTATTAGCCAAAACTGAGTTAGAATCACTTACCCATGATGATTTTCTTGAAAATCCCTCGAAAAATCGCCAAAATCCGAGTTCTGTAGGTCAAAGTATGAAAATAAAACCCTGAATCTCGTATTTATAGTGCACCCTCAGATTCAAATTTTGATATCAGCAAAAAACCACCGTCGCCGCGAACCTCACTCTGCGGTCCGTGGAATTCCCACCCCCGCCGTAAAATCCTCCAAACTCCTGAGGTCGCGCAGAACCTTCCGATGTCCGCGTCAGCATTCATCGCTGACCGCGGAATAATGCCGCCCCCGCGAACTTCCATTGCTGATCGTGAATTTCCAGCGCGATCGCGTTCCAAACTTTAGAGAACAGCCCTCTGAAACACCAACAACTCCCTTAGCACACCAGTACCCTGTTTTCAACAGCTAATTAACCCGCTAACCATCTGGAACACACCCGAGGCCCTCGGGACCTCAACCAACCACACCTACACGTCCCATAGAATCATTCAAACTTAATCAACCCCACAAATCACTTGAAAACAACATTAACATCAAATCGAATCTCGGATTCGAGTCTAAGAACACCAAACTTCTAAATTTCACAAGGGACTCCGAAACCAATCAAACCTTGCCCGAATAATCTCAAATTTTACACACAAGCCAACCATGACATTACGAATCTATTCAAACTTTCGAAATTCCATTTCGACCCCATTATCAAATTTTTCTCCACTGGCCGGAAATCACTAAATTACTAATTTTGTCAATTCAAGCCTAACTTTATCCTGGACTCCCAAATCACATACCAAACCCAAAACAATCAATCTGATACCATACATTACAACTGGACATCACTTAAGGAAGTAGAAATCAGGGAAATTGGCTAAAACTCTCGAAACGACCGGTCGGGTCATTACAAAAGTACATAAAGTAATTAATCATGTTACCTTAGAGGTTACAAATATTAATTATTATTTATAACAATACCAAAAGGTTGGAAAGCTTAGAAGCTAAACGAAAAATAAGTTTTGTCAAAAGTCGATAAGTTTGGAATATTATAAAATGTACTTTGGGGTGAAACTAGGGTTCATAACATGAGAAGGATGTTATGTTATAAGTTATTTTAGTCGTATGGTAGTCATGTGTTACGTTTTGAAGTCAAGCGAGTTGTGGAACAAAAGCTGGCAAAGGTCATCACAAGTTGGATTCATAATGTGCTGAAAATTAGATCAAATGTAAAATAGATTTTCTCCTAATATTCGTGGAATTACATGATAATACTCATATCAAATCGAAGATCTACGAGTCTAGTTTTTAGCGCATTAAACTGTTTGTCGATACGAAATCTGAGTAGAGAGATATTCGCATTTTTGCGAGATTGCGCAAGGAGCTCTCAATGGGACTTACTTAGGCGGTGGTCAACCTACTTCACTTTAAAAATGATTTGGACGACCTTTATTTCTCATTTTTCGACCCAACCTTGTCCCTACACTCCACCTAACCCTCCTAAACAGATACAATAAGGGTTGAAGTGATTCCAAAGTGATTACACCATATTTCAACATCAAGAATTAGTTCTGGTGAAGAACAACACCTCTCTAAGGTTGTTTTGTCATTGAGGATATTGTGGGATTTGTTTGGTAGAAATTCTACGTTTTTGCTACTGGATAAGGTGAGTATAACAACCTTCTAATTGTGCTTAAGCTTTCTTGTATGTTGGTTAAGTTGTTAGGATGATAAACTGCAAGATAATTCTTGGATTAGCTTGAGATGTTGTTGTTCTTGATGGATTGATTTGAAAGTTTCTATTATGGACTTTAAGTAGCTGGAATTATGGAAAATAAGTTGGCAATGATATTTTTAGTACGAATGTGTTGGTTTAAATATCAATCTTGTTGAAGAAATTGGTAACTAGAAAAGAAATGACGATAAAACATTTGGAAGTTGTCCACAGTGTTATTATCTTGTGTTAGGCTATTTCAGGTAACTTTGAAATTGAGTACAAGGTTAATCCTTTAAAAGGTATTGGTTATTATATTGGATATATTACTAAGTTCAATAATGAATGATAATGGGGTTGAAGGGTGCTAAAGGGATTCAATCCGATCTTGACGCTCGTCGTGATAGGTTGATGACTTGTGAATGAATATTTTATTCCCTATTATTAATGTTGTTCTTATTGTATTTATCTGGTTATTATTGTTGGTAGATGATATTGGATGAGACCCTCGTTATAGGGGAGATGCTGCCTAAATTTACATAAGCGAGCTACTAATTTAAGTTGCAGACTTAGCCTTTACTAAGCACTGGTTTTGAATCTCCTTATGCTATGGTAGATTGAGTTGAGATGTTTGAAGAATTTTTTGGAAAGTATTAAGGACTCAACGGAGTTAAGGTATGTTAATGTTATCCATTCTTTCCTTTTAGCATGATATTGGAGGAGGCCCTAATTATAGGGGAGATGCTGCCCATATTTACATAAGTGAGCTACTAGTTTAAGTTGCGGACTTAGCCTTTACTAAGCACTGATTTTGAATCTCATTATCCTATTGTCGATTGAGTTGTTTGAAGAATTTCTTGGAAGGTATTAAGGAATCAAAGGAGTTAAGGTGTGTTAACGTTATCCCCTATTTCCTTTTTGCATGATCCATATGGTACAAATAAAATGAGCAAACGCGGAACTTTCACAAATGACGCTATTCTTAGAAGTACTGTAACAACCCCGACCGGTTGTTTTGAGGGTGTTAGCCCCGATTCCCCTATTTATTGCTCCCTCTATATCATTGTTTGGTTATTTTTCGGGATCGGGAGAGTTTCGAAGTGAAATAAGACACATAGTCCTTAAATTTGAAGTTTAAATCATAGAAGTTGACCGTAGGTTAACCTATGTGAAGAAGACTATGGGATAGAGTTTTAATGGTTCCAATAGCTCTGTATGATGATTTTGGTCACAGGAGCGTGTCCGGATGTTGATTTGGAGATCCGTAGGTCATTTCGGCGTGAATTGACGAAAGTTAGAAATTGGTGGAATTTTGGGAAGTTTGACTAGGAATGGACTCTTTGATATAGGGGTTGGATTCTGATTCCGGAAGTTGGAGTAGGTTCATAATGTCAATTATGACTTGTGTTCAAAATTTGAGGTCAATCGGACTTGATGTGATAGGTTTCGGCATCATATGTAGAAGTTAGAAGTTCTAGTTCATTAATCGATGCGCATTTCGTGTTTTTAGCGTTGTTTGATGAGGTTTTTGGCCTCGATTAGTTTGTTATGTGTTTATTACTTGTTGGTATATTCGTACGGGGCCTCGGGTGTAATTCAAATTGAATCCGGGACATATTTTGGACTTGTGCAATTGCTGAAGTTCCAGGCCTGCTGGTGTCATCGCACATGCGGGGGGTTTGGTCACAGGTGCGGAATTACAGGTGTTGAGGTTGAGCGCATAAGAGGAAATGGGTAGTCTAGGCAAGACTCGCAAGTCAAGAAAAGGCTCTGCAGGAGCGTCTGCGCTACTGCGGTGGAGAAATGCGCAGGAGCGAGTGGGGTCGTAGGTGAGACACGTTTCTCGCAGGCACGCACACACAGGTGCAGCCGTGCACTCGTAAAAGTGGACTCAGTGGAATTAAGTAAAGAACGCACCTGCGATGGAAGTTCCGCTGGTGCGGGGGCCACATATGCAGTTGTGGGTTCGCATATCCGAAAACGTTGGGCAGAAAAGGCCTATGTTCGAGGGTTTGATTTTATTATCCATTTTTGGACCTAGAGAACTCGGTTTGTGGAAAGTTTTTGAGAGTTTTGCAAGGAAATCCTTGGGGTAAGAAATTCTAACTTGATTTTGACTATATTACAAGAATCAATTGTTGTATTCATCATTTAATTTGTATTTTTAGTTAGAAATTTGGAAATTTTTTGGAAAGTCTTCTTAGGCCAAAATTTGGGGATTTCAAAGGCCATTTGAGGTCGGATTTGAGTAATTATTATATGGTTGGACTTGATATCGAATGGGTGTTCGCATTTAATAATTTTGGTCGGGTTACGAGACGTGGTCCCCGGTCGACTTTTTGGAGCCAATTTTCAATTCTTTGCTTAGTCGTAATTTTATTAATTAAATTAGTTTCCTATAGTTGTATTTATATCATGAAATTATTTGGCTAGATTCTAGCCAATCAGAGTTGAAAAATCGAGGGAAAGGCCTTCTTATTGAATTATTGAGCGAAGTTCGAGGTAAGTGACTTGTCTAATCTTGTGTGGGGGAAGTTCCCCTTAGGATTTGGTATTGTTACAGTAAATTGCAATATGTGAAGGCCGTGTACGCGAGGTGACGAGTGCGTACTCGGGCTAAATATTGAAAATTCGGTTTTTGCTAAGTAGTTTACTTTTATTTTCTTAATTGAGTTACTCCAGCATGTGTAGTCATCATGTTTAGCCTAATTTCACATATCTACGTGTCTCGTCTCTTATTTGTAATTTTTACAACATGCTTAGTTGAATTACCTATTTTCTTGATTTCGTATTCATCCTTTAATTGTAGGATTGTTTGCTTATAATATCATTGTTTTACTGTTATGTGTTGGTTTTCGTGATTATTGTTGAGATGACCATCTGGTTGTGGTACGAGGTTTCTTCCATGCGGATTGTTTATTGTGGAACTAGGTTTTTCCCGTGCGGATTGTTTATTATGGCACGAGGTTTCTACCGTGCGGATTGTTATTGTGGCACGAGATTTCTACTGTGCGGATTGTTATTGGTTGCATGAGGTTTCTGTCGTGCTGTTGTGAGATATTTTCTTTTGGGACTACGAGGCACTACCTCGGGAGTATGCTTGTTGATCTTTCTTATTTGTTGTATTGTTGTTGTTTCCTTAACATTTAAATTCTTGTTTTCCTTTCGTGTAGAATTAGCTTTCCTTGATTCCGTATTGTTACTTTCCGTAAATCCCTTACTGTTTCATTTCCTGTTATTTCATTGTGTCATTATATTATATGTCTTGTTTCTTATTATCTCCAGTAGGGCCTAGACCTGACCTCGTCGCTACTCTACCGAGGTTAGGCTTGGCACTTACCGGGTACCGTCGTGGTGTACTCATACTAAGTTTCAATACATGTTTTTGTGCAGATCCAGGTGCATCCTATAATCCTCGATTTTAGAGTGTTGTGCTGCTTCTTGGAGACTTCAAGGTACACCTGCTTGCGCCCAAAGGCCTCGGAGTCCCCTATTATCATGTTCTTTCCTGATTTCTTTACATTTTGATAAACAACGATTTGTAGGATTGTTCGGTACTCTATTTAGAGCTTGTGACTTATATCTCACCAGGTTTTGGGATTGTACGTATTGAATATTGGTAGATTCAATTTATGAAACTGTTGGGATGTTCAAGTTTTAATCTCTTATTTAATGTTTTCGCATATTGATTAGGCTTACCTAGTCTCTAAGACTATGTACCATCACGATATCCTACGGAGAGAATTTGGGGTCGTGACAAGTATTAGGGGTGCCTATGTTCTTGGTTCCCCATGTGTCCTATTATTATATCGTTTGTTCAAGGGTATTGGAAAATAAGTTAGTTGATAAAGTTTATTTCATTATATTAACCGAAGGCATATTGATCGTATGACATCCCGAAAGATCTTAATGACTTACTTCTTATGCATTGCATTCATTTATACATGTACATTGATCCATTACCAGATGATATTATATACACGTATATTATATATATATGGGGTATTGGAAAAGGTTATGGTGTTATATACGCACCACCACTTGATCAGCTGGTAACGTTGATGATTTCGCCAACAAAGGCGGAGATGATATGATGGGATGCCCTCAGAGGCTTGATGATGTTATGTAAGTATATACCTATACATGATATAACAGTTATACGCATATGCATGACATTATAAACGTTTTATGATTCACAAAGAAATTTAAACTTACAAGTTGAATTCCTTACTCCATGTTTCTTACTTGTCTCTTATATACTGCTTTCATACCTTACAAACTCGGTACTTTATTTGTACTGACGTTATTTTTGCTTGGGGCACTGCATTTCATGCCCGCGGGTCTAGAGAGGTTGACAGTCCTCGTAGTACGCTATCAGCTCAGCGGAAGGTGTTGGTGCACTCCACTAGCTCCGGAGTTATCTATTTGGTCTTTATGCTTTGGACATGTATTGATTGGCATGGCGGGGCCCTGTCCCGACTTTGATGATATTTATGTACTCTTAGAAACTTGTAGACATATGCCATGTATATGGAAACTTATGACCTTGCCTTTTTTTGAGTTTACAAATGATCATGTCGGCCTTATAGGCTCGTATGTCACATGTATAAGTTTGTATACCATGTTGGGTTGTCCTATGTCGAATATTCTCTTAGGTTTAACTCTGGTTATCTCATGACGGCCTTTTCGGCTCATTTACCCATGATAATATAATAAGAAGGATATGTTACGTTGGTACTCGGTTGAGTTAGGCACCGATTGTCCGTCGCGGCCCTTTGGTTTGCGTCGTGACAATGAAGATTGCCAATCATATAAAAAAAATAGTGTTTAGATATGTTGGAATTAGAAGAAATTCCGAGGTTCTTATTTACTTGAAAGGGTAATCTAGAAATAAAAGAGTCACCTTTATTGTCATAATTAATCGATTTATTTGTTAAAGATCATATCTGTAACATTTTTTAAAATTATCTTTTTGGTTTGATAGTGAATAGAGCTCGGAATCATTTTCTTTTTTGTAATGAATTAATTGGTATTTTTCATATAAATTCCATTTGTTTAAATTTTTATTTTGAGCCATACAACTTTGATTACCCTTATTTCGCCATTTTTGTGGCATTATTCTAGACCATCTAATCTGAGATAAATCGTATTGATAATATCGTCTTAACTAATTTTTTCATTGATTGATTCTATAACTCTGAAGTTTCTTATGTCTTAATTCAGAATGAAATATTCCTAGTGTTGTAAAATAGTCCTTTATTTTAGTCTTAAGAAAAAAAGATATTCCGTTATACTGAAGAACGGGTCTTAATTTAGACAAATTAATAACTTGGATTTGTGGTAATTTGTAAAATACATATGCTTGTGAAAAGTAAGATAAATAATGAATATTGTTATGCTCTTTTTAGATAAAACTTATTTCACATTTCCTTGATCGAAAATAGGGTTCATCTGAATTCGAATTACAATGCTTATAAGGTAAATATTTTATGTATAAATATGTTTGAACTCTTTTGGCTTCTTCACGTTTTTACTTTTTTATATTTTAGATCTCTTTGGGAAGATACTGTCGTCGACACTGTATGCACATATTTCTTCTTTCTGGTTTATGGCACAATCAACATAATCAATCGTGGAACTAGTTAGTTAGTAGCAAGGCACAACTATTGGCTCAAGGCAGAAACTCTCTCTCTATAATGCATCCACAACCCTATGAAACTATAAATACTATACCACCTAACCCACCCGATATTGAACAACCAAAATCCACACAGTATGATTCGGAGAACAAAACATATTCCAAAGATATGCTAGTATCCTCAGACCCAATGATCTTTGCTCCATCTGAACCAATCCAACACAGAAATGGTAGAAGCTCCCTCTGAAAAGAAACGTTTGAACAATTAATGATCGATCGCACACGAGGTATTAAAATGATCTCGTTAATAGAGGAAGATAGACATAGAATTTATGAGCTGTGAAAGTTTTCTGTCATTGTAAAGCTCGTTGGAAAACATATACTGCACCATTACTTAAAAAGAAAGATTCAAGACATGTGGTGTCCAACAGAGGATTTTTCATTAATTGATCTAGGAGAGTATTATTACATAATAAATTCAAAAAAAGGAAAATATGGAGAAGGCTCTTCATCAAGGTCCGTGGTTCATCAAAGGCTATTTCCTTCCCATTACAAGATGGAAACTAAACTTTGTAGCCACGAAGGAAAAGTTAACAGTTTCAGCAGTGTGGATTAGGCTTACACAACTACCAACAGAATTTTATGGTGGAAAAATTCTAGAAAAAATTGGAAATACAATTGGACGTCTACTAAATATTGCCGTATGTACATCAGCCACACTGTGAGGTCGTTATGCAAGGCTTTGTGTGGAAATTCCAGTACAACCTTTCATATATGGTTGTCATCACAAGCAATATATTTATTATGAGGGTGAAAACTTGCTTTACAAAAATTGTGGAAGACTTGGCCACACAATAGGACAATGTATTCATATTCAAAAAAACTAAAGAAAAATTCGTACACAAATAAAGAACAACCAACCACAAAGGCGGAAGATCCACAAGAGGAATGGAAAATAGTTTCATTCACCAAAGGTGAGAAGCAAGGAGCAAAAAGCAATATGAGAAGCCCCAATAATTCAATGGAGAATCACAGTGGCCCAGATATCACAGTTAAATTGTTCAATGCAAGCATATGTAAGTACTTGAACACTCAAACTTTGCAATATAAAATTAAAGATCAATAAAATTTCTTAGCAAGTAATAGTTGAAAAAATCCGACCAATTTTGTTAAGGAGAATACCACCATTCCATTGAAAACAACTTCTCACTCCTTGATAGTAAGCAAATGGTTTTGGGAAATCACTAACAATGAAAAAATTTCTAAATTAAAAATTAGCCATGCAAATGGCCACATGTATCTCAAAGGAAGACACGGACATGCTGGAAGGCAACGTGTCAAATGTTAGTAGTAAAGAAAACAGTGTCATGCAACAAATTATACCTAAAAACATTATTAAACCTCTAACCAATAATAACACTACCCTCCCTATCGTCCACTTAAATCAATTGGTTAGTAATAATCCGGTCTCTAACTAAAACTAGTGAACGAAATCTTTCTAATAGATATGAAGATATCCCCCCCCCCCCTCCCAAAAGCATGTTGTCCAAATATCATCTAAAGTAAGTAGTGAAGAACAAATGGTAAACAACCTACAACACGTCAGCGATTCCATATCAATGGAAGATCAAGCTATAAAAACCCTTTCGGGCACTCAAACGCCATGCAATTGGAAGTCCCAATCATTACCCTATCCACCAATATCTGCCTCTCTAATACCACACCTGACAGTAGCTATTAAATATGCATAAATCTATACAAGCTATCAAGACTACCCCAAACATTCAGGAGAAGGCACGGAATCATCCAAATACTATGACAACACAGAGCACAAATGGCGGAAAACCTACCTCTTTTCCCTCCACAAGCAGAAAAGCCTCAGATTGTTCATATCCAACCTCCACAAACTCAGGACTACCAACCTGTCTCGTGGATGGCAATGGGACTAATGGGACATGCAGTCTCATTCAACCTTCAAATCAATGGTCAAGAGTTGATAGTTATTCTCCACAACACACAATATCTAGCTCAATTGGTAACCGAGGGAATGAGGCTTGCAATGAACAATTACATAAACTAGGTTTGGTTAAACAATATCCTACACCCATTGGCACCATTCATGAACCCACATTTGGTGCATGCAATAAGAAAATGGTGGAACATGCCACCATTTTTCAATCCAATTTATCCACAGAATGCCCTACTAGACATGCCCTTTTTTTGCTCTAGAAATGTTGTCCCAGCTGAATCCCATCTTCATGCCATGGGAGAACACACAACAATCCCAAGAACAACCAATTGTTCCAATATATCAACAACCTACACCACCACACCACCAGGAAATCCATGAACCATAACAAGAAGAAGAAGCCATGAAAGAGGGAGAGGAACCTCTCAACCTAGGTTTGGAGCAGGTCCTAAAGTTCTCAAATCTAGACGGGGTAAAAGTGTATATCTTCACTGAGATGCAAGAGAAGAGGTATGTTCTCAACAGCCCACTAGCACTGTTCAAGTGCTCGATGTACATCAGACCACCCCAGGATCCAATAGTTGGCAACAGAGCCATGATCCTAGTTTCCTCACTAAGAAGGAACCCTGTCTTTCTGGAGGAAGTGAGGGAGAGTAGGGATCCAATAAACATGAACCATAACCTAACCATGAATCGTCCTACTAACTTCATCATATGGAACATAAGGGGTGGAAATAATAAAAACTTTAGAAGGAACTTTAGAAAAATGATAGACACGCGCAGGCCTTGCATGGTGACTTTGTTAGTAACTAGAATGGGGAATCATGCCCTAATGCTTCAAGATTTTGGATTCTCGTAGATGATAGAGGTGCTAGTGGAAGGTCAAGATGGTCGCATGGTGGTAATGTGGAACCATGAAATTGTCACTGTCCACAACTTTATCCGTAAGATCGAAGAAATCCATGCAACGATAGAGGTACTACCTACTTGTAAGAATTAGATTTTTTCTTCATTATATGCTAGTACTGATAAGTATTATAGGAACATTATGTGGGAAAACCTAGAGAACATTAATAAAAACTATAAAGGGTCGTGGTTGGTAGCAGAAGATTTTAATGATATTATGAATTCTAATAAGAAATTTGGAGGAAGAACTATTAACAATAATATGGCAAACTACCTCTGGTCTAAGATAAATAATTGTAATTTAATTGATCTTGTCTATAAAGGATGCAAATACACTTGGTCTAATCATAGACAAAAGAATAAAGGCCTCATTATGGAGAGATTAGACAAAATTTCAGAAAATAAAGAGTGGATAGAGTTATTCCCTAATTTCTCAATAATTCACCTACCTAAGACCTATTCTGATCATAACCCAATCTTAATAAAATTAATTTCAAGGAATAGGCAAGGTCATAAACAACCTTTTCGACTTGAAACTTTTTGAGGTAAGCTTCCTGAATTCCAAACGCTAGTTAAAAAAAATTGGTATGGGATAGATTATTATAGTGCCAGTAATAATTTTGTGGATAGTATTAAGCCATGGAAAGACAAAACCTTTGGTGATATAATGAGAAAAAAAGAAAAAAAATTAGCAAGGCTCCAAGGAATTCAAAAATCCACTAATTATACCCATTGCCATTTCCTCCGGACGTTAGAATATAACCTAAAAATGAATACAATGACATCCTTAGAATAGAGGAGAACTACTGGAAAATGAGGTCAAGGATAATGTGGCTAAACGAAGGAGATGCTAACACTAAATTCTTTCACATTTCAGCATTAAATAGGAGAAGAAGAAATAAATAAATTTCTTTAAAGATGATGCTGGAAATTGGCTCAGTGATCATCAATTGATCATGTCACATGTTCTTAATTATTTTACTAGTATCTTCACCATCTCACACTCTTTAACAAACTGGAATAACATAGTGAAAAGCCATCCTACACACCATAAACTAGATCTTGCAATGCTAGACAATCCCTTACTAGATATTGAAATTAGAGAGCTATCTCCTCTTTTAAACCCCTTAAAGCCCCAGGACCAGATGACCTTCACCCTTTTCCCCCAAAAAATACTGAAACATTATAGGACATTCTGAAGTGAATTTTTGTCACTCTATTTTTAAAAATCAGGAAATACATAGCGACATAAATAGAACCTATCTCTGTCTTATCCCCAAAATTCCTAATTCAAATAATATTAAAAACTTTAGACTAATTGGCCTATGCAATATTATTTACAAAGTCGTTACAAAAATGCTTGCAAATCGACTAAAACCATACCTAGAACAAATTATCAGCCCTTTTCAAGTCAGCTCCATGAAAAATAGAAGAGACTCAGATAATGCAATAATTATTCAAGAATTAGTTTCTAATCCAAAAAATCTGAAAGGTAAACAAGGCCACATGATTCTGAAAATTGATCTTGAAAATGCCTTTGATCGTGTAGAATGGTCTTTTGTTCATCAAACACTTAGATACTTCAATTTTCCTCCAAAATTTTCCAAACTTTTAGTAAATTGTATATTAACCAACTCTATAGCGATACTAGTTAATGGCTCAGTAACTCAATTCTTCGAGCCAAGTCAAGGTGTTAGGCAAGATGATCCCATGTCACTTTATATTTTCATCCTAGGTTTGGAAATGCTATCCAGATATATTAATCATCAGGTTGATATCCGTAATTGGGATCCAATCACTATAGGAAAAAAATGTCCAAACTTTTCTCACTTATTTTTTGCAGATGACCTGACATTAATGGCTAAAGCCAGTAACAAATCATGCCAAGCTATTAAAGATGATTTAGACTATTATTTTAGCATGTCACGACAAAATATTAATACCTAAAAATAAAAAATACTCTTCTTAAAATGTTGTGTACCTCACTTGATCAATGAGATTACAAATAGTCTAAGTATTAAATAAATTGAGAATTTGGTACCTATCTAGGATTCCCTATATTAATCAAGAGCCCTAGGCCAACAAATTATCAATTTATAATTGATAAAATGAGAACAAAACTAGCAACCTGGAAGATGAAATTTATTAATATAGCGGAAAGAACTACTCAAGCCCACTCGTGCTTTAATTCGATACCAAATCACTACATGCAATACACCTTATTAATAGATAAAGCCCAAATGGACTTTATATGGGGTACAACAAAAGAAAGAAAAAATTTCACCTAATAAAGTGGTCAAATAATTGCCAACAAAAATCCAATGGAGGTTTAGGTATACATAATACTAATGCAAAAAATTTGTGCACATTAACTAGTCTAGTATGAAGAATTCTCACCAATGCCACAACTCCATGGGCTAATCTTATCATCACTAGATATGGTACTAATACTGCTAATTAAAATCACTCATTCATTTGGAAAAGCATCCTAAAGAGGTGGAAATTATGTTCAAAGGATATTATATGGTTTTCCCACTATCATAATATGAACATATGACACACAATTGGATTCCCAATATAACAAGCCTTAGAAGTACAATGAAAGGCCCTCTCTCGTTTAGTGATGATTCCCTAAAAATTAGGGACATCTTTAGTGATAATAAATGGGATTTCACTAAGTTAAGCATTAACATTCCTAAAGACATCAAGGAAAATATTTCTAAAATTAGAATTCGTTAAAAGGGATTAAAAAGTGATATTTCTACATGGTCATTCACAACTAAGACTTGTTATAACCTTATTGAAACCCTCCCCCCCCCCCCCCCCCCCCCCCCACCCCCCCCTCCACATCTCC
>ML269761.1:0-72688 GCA_005239495.1 Nicotiana undulata
TATATATATATATATATATATATGGATCAGGCTGCACGCCGCAGCATTATATATTATGTGGATCGGGCTTCACGCCGCAGTGAGCACATATATATTGGATCGACCTGCACGCCGCAGCAGTATATATTATATTGGATCGGGCTGCACGCCACAGCAGTTGTGAGATACCTGGTACTTGTTGAGGGAGAGTGCTTTGTGTGAGCATGAGATATTGATAGTGGGGCCACGAGTGACTGAGATACCTTGTTGTGAGTAATATTGTGCCTGAGAGGTTGTTGCATTGTGAAATTTACTGATTTTCCCACTCTTCTTTATACTGAGTTTTTCTGATAAAAGTTGAATTATTGTTTTATGAAATTATGATTTATAAATGCTCGTCACTACACTCAAGTTTTTAGTTACTTTGGTTACTCCATGCACCTTTGTGTGCAGATCCAGGTACCGGACCATCTCACTAGTTGATTCTTTGACGTGCTTGGAGTTTTCTCGAGGATCGAGGTAGCTGCTCAGCGTCCCCAGCTCACCTCCTTTCTTTTCCCCAGTTCTTAGTTTTGTCTTTCATACCCCAAACTCTTGTAGTAGCAAAGTCACTTTATTATACATTGTATTTATCGTCCTAGATGCTCATGATAGTTGACTCTAGTGGTTTGGGTCGGTATTAGATTTTGGTCGTTGGATTATTCTTTTCTTGATTGAACTTGTATTAAAAAGAAGATCTTTATCGGAATATATTTATTATAGACAGAAAGATGTTGATTTCATTGTGTTAAAGGGCTAGCCTAGTTTCACGATAGGCGCCATCACGGCCCTTATTGATTTGGATTCGTGACAAGTTGGTATCAGAGCACTAGGTTGCATAGGACTCAACGGTCATGAGCAGGTTTAGTAGAGTCTTGCGGATCGGTACGGAGACGTCTGTACTTATCTTCGAGAGGCTACAGAACTCTTAGGAAACATCTCATCTTCTTGAAATACCGCCATGCCATTCTATTGATTATGGAAATCTAACCTTTTGTTGTTTCATTCTCTCACAGATGGTGAGGACACACGCTACTGATCAGGGTGACCAGACACCAGCTAGACCGGCGAGAGGTCGAGGTCGCGGTCGAGGTAGGGGGCCAGCCGGGGCAGTACCAGTTGATCCCTCTACTATTCAGGATCAGGTTCCCGTCGCGGATATTTCAGCGGGACAGGCTCAGGCACCGGCAGTGCCCATTGTTATTCCGGGTCTTCAGGACCGTATGTACCAGCCTTGCTCAAGTGGTTGTTGTATCTTCTATTGACGCTACATCTCAGACCGGGGGAGGCACTCAGACTCCAGTTGCCCGGACACTTGAGCAGGTTGTACATGGCCTTCAGACACCGGGGGCAGTCCCAGCCCAGCCGGTTGTTCCAATTCAGGACTTCGTGGTTCCATCTATGCCAGAGGATGAGAAGCGTAGGCTGGAGAGGTTTAGTAGACTTCAACCTCCGACATTCAGCGGCGCAGAGGGCGAGGATGCCCAGGTTTTTCTGGATAAGTGTCAAAGGATAATTCTTACTGTTGGGATTCTGGAGACCAGTGGGGTCTCATTTTCCACATTCCAAATTTCTGGTGCTGCATTCACTTGGTGGGATTTATTCGAGAGGCGTATGCCTGTTGGTTCAACACCCCTCACCTAGCAGCAGTTCTCTACTATCTTTTTGGAGAAGTATGTCCCTCAGTCCCACAAGGAGGAGGAGCGCAGGCAGTTTGAGCAGCTGCGGCAGGGAGATCTATCAGTGACGCAGTATGAGATGCGTTTTTCAGAGTTGGCTCGTCATGCTGCTGAGTTAGTCCCTAAGGGAGAGGATCAGAAGGTTCGTGGATGGCCTCGCTTATCAGCTCCGTATTTTGATGACTAGAGAGAGGGTGTCAGGAGCTACCTTCGAGCAGGTTGTGGATATTGCTCGGGATATTGAGTCCATTTGTCTTCACGAGCGAGAGGAGAGGAAGGCCAAGAGTCCTCGAGGATCGGGTAGTTTCAGTGGTACTCCTTCCAGAGGGTAGTTTCAGCATGGTAGAGGCCGCATATTTAGGCCTCCTCAACCAGTTTGCCCAGCTTATAGTGGTACACTATCGGGGCAGGGTCCCCGCAGTTCTCATCCGGGCCGTTATTCATTTAGTGCCCTCCCAGCTTAGAGTTCCCCTATAGCATCATCATTCCAGGGTTCTTCTATGAACGGTTCTTCGGGAGGTTATTCTGGTTCCAGGGGTCCCATTCAGTCCTTGTCCCCTGCACCAGAGAGTTGTTATCAGTATGGAGAGTTCGGGCATATGAGGAGGCAGTGCCCTTATTTTATTGGAGGTCCATCTCAGTCTAGGAGCCAGCCTTCGACTTCAGCTCCAGTTACTTCACCACCCACCCAGGCAGCTAGAGGTGGGAGTCAGTCAGCTAGGGGAGGCCCTAGAGGGGGAGGTCAAGCAGGTGGAGGTCAGGCTCGTATCTATGCACTTCCAGCCAGGCCAGATGCTATGGCCTCCGATGCAGTGATCACATGTATTATATCGGTCTGTCAGCGAGATGTTTTAGCCCTATTTGACCCTGGTTCTACGTATTCATATGCCTCGTCTTATTTTGCACATTTCCTGGATATGCCTCGTGAGTCTTTAGTTATGTCTGTTCATGTGTCGACTCCCGTGGGTGATACTATTGTTGTAGACCGTGTGTATCGGTCGTGTGTGATATCTATTGGTGTTCTGGAGACCCGTGTGGACCTATTGTTACTCAGCATGGTTGGGTTTGATGTGATACTGGGTATGGATTGGCTATCTCCTTGTCATGATATTCTTGATTGTCACGCTAAGACCGTGACCTTGGTTGTGCCTGGAGTTCCGAGGGTTGAGTATAGAGGTTCTTCTGAGTATGTGCCTAGCAGGGTGATTTCTTACCTGAAGTCCCAACGTATGGTTGAGAAGGGATGTTTGTCTTATCTGGATTTTGTGAGGGATGTTAGTGGTGAGACTTCTGCTGTTGATTTTGTTCCTGTGGTCCGTGATTTTCCGGACGTGTTCCCTGCAGACCTGCCAAGCATGCCACCTGACAGGGATATTGATTTTGGTATTGATCTGGTGCCAGGGACTCAGCCTATTTCTACTCCACCTTATCGTATGGCACCATCGGAGTTGAAGAACAGCTTCAGGAGTTCCTAGATAAGGGGTTCATTCGGCCTAGTGTGTCACCTTGGGGTGCACCAGTGTTGTTTGTGAAGAAGAAGGATGGTATATGCGCATATGTATTGATTATAGGCAGCTGAAGAAGGTTACGGTGAAGAACCGGTATCCTTTTCCTCGTATTGCTGATTTGTTTGACCAGCTACATGGAGCCAGAGTGTTCTTTAAGATTGACTTGAGATCTGGGTATCATCAATTGAAGATTCAGGATTCTGACATCCCGAAGACTGCTTTCAGGACCAGATATGGTCATTATGAGTTTCTTCTTATGTCATTTGGGCTGACCAATGCCCCAACAGCCTTTATGCACTTGATGCACAGTGTGTTCCAGCCTTATCTTGATTCCTTCGTCATCGTGTTTATTGACGACATCTTGGTATATTCCCGGTCTCGGGAGGATCATGAGCGGCATTTGAGAGTTGTGCTTCAGACTCTGAGGGAGAGGAAGTTGTATGCAAAGTTTTCGAAGTGTGAATTTTGGCTTGATTCAGTTGCATTTTTGGGCCACGTGGTATCTTGCGATGGGATCAAGGTAGATCCGAAGAAGATAGAGGCGGTGCAGAGTTGGCCTAGACCGTCATCAGCTACGGAGATTAGCAATTTCCTTGGGTTGGCAGGTTATTACCGCCGTTTTGTAAAGGGATTTTCATCTATTGCAGCACCCATGACCAGACTGACCCAGAAGGGTGCTCAGTTCAGGTGGACTGAGGAGTGTGAGGAGGGCTTTCAGAAGCTCAAGTCAGCTTTGACCACAGCTCCGGTGTTGGTTTTACCTACTGGTTCAGGTTTTTATACAGTTTACTGTGATGCTTCTAGAGTTGGTTTGGGAGAGGTATTGATGCAGGACGGTGGGGTGATTGCCTACGCGTCTAGACAGTTGAATGTGTACGAGAAGAACTATTAAGTGTACTATCTTGAGTTAGCTGCCATTGTTCATGCCTTGAAGATTTGGCGCCATTATTTGTATGGAGTGCCTTGTGAGATTTTCACTAGCCATCATAGTTTGCAATATCTGCTGAAGCAGAAGGACTTGAATTTGCGTCAGAGGATATGGTTGGAGCTTCTCAAGGATTATGACCTCACTATTATATATCATCCGGGGAAGGCCAATGTAGTGGCCGATGCTCTGAGTCGCAGAGCAGAGAGTTTGGGGAGTCTAGCCTACCTTCCCGCAATAGAGCGACCTTTAGAACTTGATGTTCATGCCTTAACAGGTCATTTGGTGAGATTGGATTTGTTAGAGCCCCCGCGGGTATTAGCTTGTGTAGCTTCCAGGTCTTCTCTTTATGATTAGATTAGAGCACGCCAGTATGATGACTGACACTTGCTAGTTCTTCAGGACAGGGTCCGTCGAGGTGATGCCAGGGATGTTACTATTGGTGATGACGGGGTCATGAGAATGAAGGGCCGTATTTGCGTGCCCAATGTGGATGGGCTTCGAGAGTTGATATTAGCAAAGGCTCATAACTCGCGGTATTCTATCCATCCGGGTGCCGCGAAGATGCATCAGGATTTGAGACAGCATTATTGGTGGAGGCGGATGAAAAAGGATATTGTTGATTTTGTGGCTCGGTGTCTCAATGTCAGCAGGTCAAGTATGAGCACCAGAGGCCAGGTGGATTACTTTAGAGCCGGAGTGGAAGTGGGAGCGAATCACCATGGACTTTGTAGTTTGACTCCCACGGACTTCGAGGAGATTTGATGTTATATGGGTTATTGTGGATCGGCTGACCAAGTCCGCACACTTCATTCATGTTGGTACTACATATTCTTCGTAGCGGTTAGCGGAGATTTATATCAGGGAGATTGTCCGATTGCTTGGGGTTCCAGTTTCTATCATTTTCGACTGAGGTACTCAGTTCACGTCTCAGTTTTAGAGGGCCGTGCAGAGAGGGTTGGGTACTCAGGTTGATTTGAGCACAACGTTTCATCCTCAGACCGACGGGCAGTCAGAGCGTACTATTCAGATTATGGAGGACATGTTGCGTGTATGTGTCATTGATTTTGGGGGTTCATGGGACCGGTTTCTGCCACTCGCGGAATTTGCTTATAATAATAGTTACCAGTTCAGTATTCAGATGGCTCCGTATGAGGCTTTATACGGTAGGATGTGTAGATCTCCGGTTGGTTGGTTTGAGCCCGGCGAGGCTAGGCTATTGGGCACAGACTTGGTTCAGTATGCGTTGGAAAAGGTGAAGTTAGTTCAGGAGCGACTTCGCACGGCGCAGTCTAGGCAGAAGAGTTACGTGGACCAGAAGGTCCGCGATGTATCTTTCATGGAGGGAAAGAAGGTACTATTGAAGGTGTCACCCATGAAGGGTGTTATGAGATTCGGGAAGAGGGGAAAGTTGAGTCCCCGGTTCATTGGGCCTTTTGAGGTGCTTTAGAAGATTGGAGAGGTGGCTTATAGACTTGCTTTGCGGCCCAACTTATCGAGTGTTCATCCGATGTTCCACGTTTCGATGCTCCGGAAGTATATTGGTGACCCATCTCATGGTTTAGACTTCAGCACAGTGCATCTTGAGGGTGATATGTCATATGAAGTTTTGATGTCCGGTGTAGAATTAGGCTTGAATTGACTAAAGTTAGTTTTTTGTGATTTCCGATCGTCAGTGGAAAATAGGTTATCGGGGTAGGAATGGAATTCCGAAAGTTGGAATAGGTCCATAATGTCATTTTGGATATGTGTGCAAAATTTCAGGTCAATCAGAGGTGTTTTGGATGATTTCGGCATCCTTGGTGAAATTTAGAAATTTCAAAGTTCATACGCTTGAATTTGATGTTATTTTGGTGTTTATGCGTTGTTTTTATGTTTCGAGGGCTCGACTAAGTTTGAATGAGGTTAGGGGACGTGTTGGTATTTTTGGTTGGGGTCCCGAGGGGCTCAGGATTGATTTCGGATGGTTAACGGAGGTTCGGACTTGGGAATTTGCAACAAAACTGTTGCTGCTGTCTTTTTACTGGTGTGGTCGCACCTGCGAATGGAGAGCCGCAGGTGCGAAGGTCCTTGCCCAGGTTCGGAAGAAGGGGGCCTGGCCAAAGAGCGCAGGTGAGGACGCCTGGTCGAACCTGCGAGCCCGCAGATGCGAGATGAGGGCCGCAGGTGCGGAAGTCCGGATTTAAGCCATTTTCGCAGGTGCACACCTGGGACCGCATATGCGAGAAATCTTTCGCAGGTGCGGAAATCGCTGGGGAGAAAGTATAAAAGGGTGCCTTCGCGAAATTTCACCCATTTTTCACCATTTGTGGACGGGTTTGGAGCTTTGAGCAGTGTTTTCCAGAGGGAATTTGAAGGTTATCAATTGGGTAAGTTACTTGGACTCCATCTATTGGGGTTGTGATTTTTCTACTGTTAGACATGAAATTGGTAGGAATTAAGGAAGGAAAATGGGTGATTAGGGCTTGAGATTAAGAGACGTTAGAATAGGGATTTGAGGGGTCATTTGGACCCGATTTCAGTGTTCTTGATATGCATTGACTCGGGGGGGATGAGGATTCTTTTGGTGTAAATTTTATCGAATTTCGAGACGTGGGCCCGGGGGCCGAGTTTGGCTAAATTGCGGGAAATGTACTTAATTTTGATGGGTTTCGATTGGGTTTCGTTTCCCTAGCATATTTTGATGTTATGAATCTGATTTTGATAGACTCGGAGCATTTGGGAGCCGATTCGATGGGCAAGAGCAACGGAGTAGTTTTTGGATTGTTTTGAGGTAAGTAACGATTGTAATTCTAGACCTGAGGGTATAAAATCCCGGTATTTTACATTATTTTGATAAATGAGGTGATGCACGTGCTAGGTGACGAGCATGTGGGCGTACACCGATAGGGACTGTGACTTGGTCCGTCCCGTAGCGACTATTAAGACGTATAATTGATTTGAAATCATGAAATAACATGTATTTTAGAGACTTATACTTACTTTTACTTATGGGTTGTAAGCCATGTTTAGGGGTTTTTGCTGATTTGTTTAGACCCTCAGGGGTATTTTTACAGTATTTTCATACTATCGTGATAGAATATTTGTGAACTCAGTCATGTTTTCTACTTGTTACTATTGTTATTGTTACCACAGTGTTTTAAAACTCCGAGAGGTATGTTGGGTTGAGTCCCGTGAGTTGAGATGAGATGCCCGAGTGGCTTGTGAGGATGACTGAGTAAGGCTGAGAACCGAGTATGTGAAGATAGTTATGGATCGGGATGCACGCCGCAGCAGTAAATATATATATATATATATATATATATATATATATATATATATATATATATATATATATATATATATATATATATATATATATATATATATATTATATGGATTGGGATGCACGCCGCAACATTACATATTATGTGGATCGGACTGCACGCCGCAGCAACATAGTGTTTGGGTTGTAGGAGGCCCTCCGGAGTCTGTACACTGCGAGTGAGCACAGTCGACTATTATATGGATCGGGTTGCACGCCGCAGCAATATACATATATATTGGATCGGGTTGCACGCCGCAGCAGTTGTGAGATACCTGGTACTTGTTGAGGGAGAGTGCTTAGTGTGAGCATGAGATACTGATTGTGGGGCCACGAGTGATTGAGATACCTTGTTATGAGTAATATTGTGCCTGAGAGGTTGTTACATTGTGAAATTTACTAATTTTCCCACTCCTCTTTATACTGAGTTTTTCTAATAAAAGTTGAATTGTTGTTTTATGAAATCATGATTTATAAATGCTCGTCACTACACTCAAGTTTTTAGTTACTTTGGTTACTTACTAAGTTGGCATACTCACGTTACTCTCTGCACCTCTGTGTGCAGATCCAGGTACCAGACCATCTCACTAGTTGATTCTTTGATGTGCTTGGAGTTTGTTCGAGGATCGAGGTAGCTGCTCAGCGTCCCCAGCTCATCTCCTTTCTTTTCTCCAGTTCTTAGTTTTGTCTTTCATACCTCAGACTCTTGTAGTAGCAAAGTCACTTTATTATACATTGTATTTATCGTCCTAGATGCTCATGATAGTTGACTCCAGTGGTCTGGATCGGTATTAGATTTTGGTCGTTGGATTATTATTTTCTTGATTGAACTTGTCTTAAAAAGAAGATCTTTATCGGAATATAAGGATATATTTATTATAAACGGAAAGATGTTGATTTCAATGTGTTAGAGGGATAGCCTAGTTTCACGATAGGCGCTATCACGATCCTTGTTGATTTGGGGTCGTGACAAGAAGTATGGTCAAACACCTCAATTTTTAGCCAAAAATACTATTAGCACCACACAAAAAAAAATTTGGCAAAACGAGCTATAAGGCATACTCTTAATTTCAATTCCACATCAAGCCTTCTCAGCGAAAAGGATGAGGATATGCCAATGTTTTAGCGAGTTTGGCATTTTTAGTTATTAGTATGTAACGATATTGACCAATTTCATGATATTTTACCTATAATCTATAACACATGTTGATAGCTAAATGAATTACTCGACAATTAATTTACTGTTGTAAATGAAGATATCTTAGTTTGGAATTTTTCCCTTAAAATTCGAAAAACAAATGAATGACGTGAAGGGCTATTGAGTGTAACTAAATGCCAAAATATTATTTAGTCCTATCTTCCCATTACAATAAAATGTAAATAGGAAATTAACTTGAGATATGTCCAACGGTTATAACAGGATGGATAGCAAATCTTAAGAATGAAAAAATTCTTGGTAAAGAACACATTTTTTCGTTTAAGTATATTATGAATGTGAATTCACATTTATAGGGTTTCATACGAATACCTTACACCAAGTAGGAAACCAGTAAAAAAAAAAAAAAAATTTGAAGCTTAGTGGCGGATCCAGAATTTTCCTTAAGGGAGTCAAAATATAAATAAGTAAGCATATGATAAAAAAATTAAGGGGAGTCAACATATAATATTTATACATAAAAATAAAATAGTTAACCTTCTCTTCGAACTTAGCCCGTTCCGGCAGTGGCAAAGCCTATCTCAGATGATTTAATGAAGCCCAAAATCCTCTGGGCCCATTTCTATTCTGGCGTTAGTAGAGACACTGAATTGTTGTGACGTCTTTTTAAATCCTACTATCTGATATGTCATGTACTCTTATTTAAGACTATGTTACTACTCGTCTCGTCTTGGATTCTAGAAACAATCCATATTGTTGAATCCAAAACGAACATGTATAACTCTCAAGTAATCAAGAAGGAATAAAACAACCCAAACCCATATATCACTTGATTGGTGTGAAAATGCACTTCAGAGGTGTAATAAGACGCCGCGACTACCTACCAGATTGACTTCTGTTAGGAACCTTCCCAGCTTTAGTGTCGGCTCTTGACTAACGACAAACAATAATTAGGAGAAAACCAACTAGAAATAGTACTCAACCTTTTCAATATAGACGAGGTAGTTTAATTCGGTACAGAATTTAAAAAAAAAAAATCTTTTGAAATTTGTGGTCTTAATTGGGGACATAACATTATGTGCGGTTATCATTACGAGTAAAACAAAGAGTTCAAACTCGAATTATTTTCAATTTTAAAAATGTGTTATTTATTTTGGAACAGACTAAAAAGGAAAATTGAATCAGAAAACTAGATAGAATAGGCTCTTACTGCTCTAGAAAGAACTTCCCTAGAATCTACTGCTATTGATATTAGCTCAGGGACTTCGGAGCCTTAAGCGGAAGAGGGGATTTATTTCTCTTTCTGACTGCTACGCTCCTGCTAATTTGGAACAGAGGGAGTACTCTTTAACAATCAGTATAATATCAAATTGTAACTCTCTTGAAAAAGTAAAGGAGAGGAATGTGTGTTATGCTCACTTCCTAAAGAATTGTATAACCTTCAACCTTCATTCAATCGATCATAATTTTCTGTACAAATATCCAAATGATGAATGGTTAGAATGCAAGGACTACAACTGTCATGTTTTGCAAATTTTCAGATTCCTTATAGATTTCGAGATATAAGCTTTCAAATTCAGCTCCGCGATTGCACCAACATTTCCATCCCCCCTCCACCACAAACTCCGAACATTTTACTGATGAGGTTCCTCTGGTACTATACAAGATAACAAAAAAAACAAGTATTTTGTCAAATCTCCACTAACAAAGGGCGACAGCTAAGTCACTCGAATAAGTAATACAACCATGACAAAGACTAATGTCATCACAAAGATCAAAAGCCATTGGAAGCATGTAGTCTTGAAGCTTCGGGAATACACATCCATAGCCCTGGAAGTTGCATGCCCTGTACTTGCTAGGCTATGCTCAACTGCTTTCTCAGTTGAATCAAGTATCTGCATCCACATTATATGTCACAACAACTAACAATGTGACCAAGTTTAATAACAGACAAAAGGAAAAGATAACTCAGAATCCAAGTGAATCCAAACAGATTGAACGCTGAAGTATTCCATTTCTTATTTCACACAGAACTAGTAAAGAATCATCAATCGTGTAGTAATGCCAGAGTTAAGACTAATATATAATGTTGTGTGCAAGAAAAGATGGTATCAACTACCAAATAGTCTCAATTGCCTCCTTCGGGCAAAATAGTTTAAATGATTTGGAGACGGCAAAATCATCTCGAAGCAAAATATGCTGAGATAGTTCCCAACAATTTAAGTTGGGTGGAAAGAAATGGAGTATAAAACTTACTTTCTCAGTGTTTTTGATGGATTGATTCATCGCGAGACTACTCTCTTTGAGCTGCCGTGCTAAAACAACCATTTCATCAGTCAAGTCCTCCTGAAGTTTCCTGCAAAAGATGAGAATATCTGATAATTGATCAGGAGACTCTCCCTAACTACCCTCACCCCCCTCCAGAGAAAAGAAAAGTTGCACAAATAAGTGACTGATTTCACTTGTAACTTGTCTCCTACAATGGAAGACGACTGGACAAACATATGTGTATATACGTAGCAGCAAAGCCAAGTTTTTTTGGGAAGATCAAGCTTACTAGCAGTTCCTCCGATGTTTGCAAATGATGTATTTTGGGCAGACATCCTAGGAACTGAAGTTGTTAGGAAATTTTTTGGCATGTAATATTGATACTGTATCTCAGTACATCGCATTAATGGGGGAACTACAGTACCCAGGCACTATCAGTACTTTGTAATGTATTTTCTAGTTTAGTCGTTATATATATATATATAAATATCCTCTATTTAACCCAAAAAAAAAAAGCAAAATGCAGCTGTAAGTCTATTATCTGCCTCCATTCACAAAAGCATATTGAGAATCAGACTAATTTAGTAAATGCTAATTTCAACCTTTCAACTAGCTTTGTTAGTATGTTATCAATAAAACATATATAAAACTTATGGAATATAATCTTCTAAATGCAACGCCCTTTCTTTTTTGCATTAACTCAATAAAAGAAGCATTAAAGCTCCTTCCTATGATGTTGATCAAGCCAGATATCAGAGCAGCCCCCACCTTTAATGGAAGGCAATTGTCAAACCATCAGTCTGAAGACTCCAACTATAGTTTAAGCAAAAGGTGTTGGAGCTTCATAGGCTCTACATTGCATTGATCATTTATTTATTTACTTATTGTGACAGACGTGTGTGTCAAACAGTGCGTACTGCGAGTGTGGGCATTTCACGTGGATTCTTCAAAATACACTATAAATTAGCAAAAAAAAATGCCTGTGTGTAGCCAAGTCCATCAAACATTACTGGGAATTGGGGTGCATATAACCTCAGAGCTAAGATAAGTTTAGTATGTCAAATTGATCCAATTTCAGAGCACGCAAAGCACAAAAGAAATTCTAAAACTTACACAAATGAAGATGAACAGTTAGCTAAAAGATGCTTCTCTTCAGCTCAATCAATTAGAAATGCTACCTTAACTAGAATGTCAAAACTGCCAACCTACATCATCTAAGAGAACTTCAGAAAGGCAAGCTGTTAGCCATACAGCATATACCTGATAGGCCAACAAAGTGACAGAATTGTACGTAGCTCATAAAGGCTTACTCGGTGTGCTCCATCTCTTCTACTTGGTAAATAAAAGAGAGAGAAAAAAGATAATGGAGCATCCTAAAAGAAAGGATTATCATGCTTCCTTCATACAGGGACTTTTCTGTTTATATTTAATAGCATATCAACTATTTTTTCTAATAAGTAAAGAAGAGTGCATATCCACTGTCACTTTTAATCACACATGGAAAGCTGCTTCTTTACAGGAACAAATACACACCAGAAATCCCTTGGTGGAACAGATGCCAACACATAAAAACCGTCTATAAGTATCAATACGGAAAAGAAGTACAGATAGAGCACATGTGCTTCTCAATATGTGTCCGTGCAGCATCATCCAGTTTGACTGCAGCTGATTGACCAGAATCAATGGAGTCTCGAGATATCTCCTCATTGTTTGAATGGACCCTGTTTCACTCAAAAAGAAAATCACATTCAAGCGAGATAATGATAAACAGCACATTACAATGGCTATAAATGACAGAGAAGCCACGCAGGTACCCGAATCTTCTTCTCAGTCCTTCAGAAGCAGAACTCACACTGTCTTCTGCTTTGGGAGTTCCGCTGCTCGAAGTCTCAGCCACAGGTTCCTCAGGTGTTTGCACATCAGACTGGATTTGGTCAAACGACAATAGCAGATCATTGATATGTATATCATACAAATAGAAACAAAAACATTTTCGACAGACTACTTGCATATGAGTATACAAGTTGATCTAATATAAGTTGAAAGATAAGACTCCAGAAGAGAAGATTGAACCACGTTCAAAGACATCAAAAGAACGGAGTTATGGAAACAACAATAGCAGTAAGGCCAAAAGAATGGTGAAGTCTGAAATGCTGAGCACTATGGACTAACAGCGCAAATAATGCACTAATCTTCAGTGACAGCCTATTGATAAAAAAAATGCCAGCTCTTTCATATTCCGTAAAAAACAGTAAAATACCTCCATATGATATGTTTTCGTATAAGAAAGCAAGATGAATCGGAATCAGGGATGGCAATGGGGCGGGGCGGGTTTCAACGTTCGCGGGGCGGGTTTCAGCGTTTGCGGAGGCAGGGTGGGGCGGGTACTAATTTTTTTAATAAAAAAGTGTGGGGCGCGGGTTGGGATTTTAATTTTTTGAAATAAAACCTAAAACGATTTACATATTACGCTACGCTCTGCTCGGCTGCTCACAACTAAAAGCCCCTTTTTCTCATAGGGTTTCTCACACAATCGCAAATCTTTCTCCACTCTCTCCATCTCTCACACTATCATTCTCTGGTAAGTTTTCTCTATTCAATTGTTGAATTTTGCTCAATAATCCGTTTGAATTTTAGAAGATAAACACTTCTTGATTTGGTGATTGGAATTTGGATTTTAGGATTTTGGAAACATCACGTAATAGCAATGTGGGTTCTCTAGAAACTATTTTTTTAATCTGGGTATTGTCCAAACCACTTTGTATGAAGAAATTGAGGACTAAATCGGGATTCTTAAAGGTATTTCACCAAGAAATGGGTCGGGGTAGGTGTAGCGCTTGTTGAATAAAAAATTGGGATTTGAAATCCTGAAATGTGGATACAGCTACAGCTTTGCCTCTAAAACTGAGGAACATATCATTTGGCCATTTTGCTATTACCGTTGCAGCAGTACGTAATCTTGCTCTCTCTCTATTAGGACTATTTTGAGTTTCTTCATTCATTTCCACAAATTAAAGAATGAGGACATTTAATATGTGTACATTTAACAGCTTGTTTGGATTGGTTGTTTCTCGTTGTATCGTATTATATTGTTATCCAAAACAATGCTTGTTTAGATTGTATCATTAAAATTGGTTGTATTGTATTATTAAATGTATTGTTCCGGAACAATGAAAAGTCTACTTCTTGATGGCTATTTGCCGCTCCACTCCGCCATTTTGTCCAATAGCTTCTGTTCCAAATAATTAGTCATTAGCGCATAGCCAAGAAATTATGTTTGGATGGACCTTTTTAAATCACCCTTCATATTTTGTTCGTGTTAAAAAATATTTAAGTCTTGTTCATAATTCTAACTAATTGTTTATAGTCTCTACTTAATGTTTCTTTTATTTATTTTTTATAGAAATATATGGAGTTTCAAGACGAACAAAATCCCATGTGTTCATCTTCAAGTGTTTTTCTTATTGAGAATGAGAGTCAAAGGCTTATGCAATCTGATGAAGTTACCATGGAAGTTCTTGATGAAACGGGTAAAAGAATAATTTCTGAAGCATCAAAACACTTCAAAGTGGTGAAGCTTAATGGTGTTCGCTTTTGTGTTTGTAAGTATTGTAACACTCGTATCAAATCAACAAAAAAATGTGGGACATCATCTTTGTGGGATCATATTCGTAGATGTCGTAAGAAGCCAAATAACTTAGAAGATAGAAGGGGGGGGGGGGGCAGCAAACAACATTATTTTGATCAAGATATTTCACGTAGAGAACTTGCTCATGCCATCATTTTACATGAGTCCCCTTTGTACATGAGTCCCCTTTGTCCATTGTCGATCATGTTGGATTTAGAAAGTTTGTTGCTAGTCTACAGCCATTGTTTAAAATGGTGCATAAGAACACAATCAAGAATGATATTTTAAAGATTTTTGATAATTTGAAATAAAAAACTTCTAAGTTGTTGGAAAAACTCACAAGTAAAATTGCAATAACAACTGATATGTGGACCTCAGACAATACCAAAAAGGGGTTTATTGCTATTACGGCTCATTTCATTGATGATCCGAGGCTTCAGAGTCATATCCTGAGATTTATTTATGTTCCCGCTCCACATGATACAGATACTTTATTTGGTGCGTTGCTCAATTGCTTGTTAGAGTGGAATCTTGAGAGAAGAATATCAACAATTACTGTTGATAATTCTAGCACAAACAATGCTATGATGAAAACCTTGTTAGATGAGAAACATTGTAAAAGAGATTTGTTGTTGATGGGTCGAGTGTTGCATGTGCGTTGTTCCGCACACATCTTAAATTTAATTGTGCAGGAAGGATTAAAGGTGATAGAAGATGGTATTAGTAATGTGCGTAACAATGTCTTATATTGGATAGGGTCTTCAGGCAGAATTGAAAGGTTTGAAGAAGTTGCACGGTTGCTACATATTTCTTGCACAAAAAAGTTGGAGTATGATTGCCCTACTCGTTGGAACTCAACATATTTAATGTTAAGAACAACCTTAGATTACAAAGAGGTGTTTTCAAAGTTGAGTATGAATGATACCAACTATCGTTGTTTTCCAACTAAAGGGCAATGGAGTGCAGCAGAAGAAGTTTGTGAAAAGTTGAAGCTCTTTAACCACATCACCGAACAATTTTCGGAAAGTCAATATCCTACTTCAACTCAATACTTTTTAAAAGTCTGTGACATTAAGCTAGAATTGGAAGCTTGGGTGAAAAGTTTAAATCCTTTGATTAGCTCTATGGCAACGTCAATGTTGTTGAAATTCAAAAAATATTGGGATGATGTGCATATTTTAATGGGTGTAGCTTCTATTTTTGATCTGAGGTATAAGATGAAGTTGGTGGAATTCTATCTTGCACAAATTTATGGTGATGAGGCTTCTTTGGATAAAATTCAAGAAGTTCGAAACCATTGTTTTGATCTCTTTCAAGAGTATCAGAGTAGAGCACTTGCTTCACATGGGTCATCTCAAGCATCTAATGAAGTTGTTGGTGTTGTTGATGATGATCGGCTCTCTAGTTTTGATTAATTAGTGGCGTCGAGTAAGGCGAATGTGGACACAAGATCAGAATTGGATGTGTATTTAGAAGAAAGCTTGCTACCTCGTACACCATCATTTGACAGTTTAAGTTGGTGGAAGACAAACGGATTAAAATTTCCTACTTTGCAAAAGATGGCTCGTGACCTCTTAGGCCTCGTTTGTTTGCACTTAATGGATGTCTGAATCTTAATCATTCATATCTCAGACATTAAGTGTGTTTGTTTTTAAAGTCTGAATCTTAATTATTCAGATCTTAATCATTAAGTGTGTTTGTTTTTTTAACTTTACAACCACTTAATGGGTCTGAATAGGTCTGTATGATTAAGATCTATAACAGAGACTTAATTTCATTAAGATGCTATCACATATTCATTATTAACTGCCGCCACCGCCTACCATTATCAACTACCACCATGCCACCACCACCATCATACTCAACCACCACCACCACCACCACCACCACCAATCATAGCCGCCACCATTATCGACCATCACCACCCACTATCCCCACCACTTCGACCGCCATATATCATTCTCACCCACAATCAACACTCATCCACCTAACTACCACAACTGACCACTCCATCACCATCAACAACCACACCCGACACTGCCCATTATTATAACCTACCACCACCCACCCACCACCTTTCTCAGTTACAACTACTACCACCACCCGCCATTATTAACTATCATCACCCACCACCACCATCCTCAATCATAATCTCCACCGCTACCAATCACTACTAGCTACTAGCATGAACCACCATCATCAACCAAAACTACCACCAACCACCGCTTTTAGTCTGCATTCACCCGTCAGCCATCACCGCCAACAACTACCATATTTTAAAAAACTATATATTTTTTTGACAGAATATTAGATTAGTTAGTATTTCATTTGACTTTATGTTTATTAATTTTCAAATAAAGATAAATTTTAAACGTTTAGATGTTAAAAAATCAAACAATCTTAATTATTTCTATTCAGATCTTAATACACATTTTAATATATTCAGATATGTATTCAGATTCAGATGTTTTAATCTTAATACACATTTTGATATTCAGATGTGTATTCAGATTCAGACCGTCTTAATCTTAAAAAAACAAATGAGGCCTTAGTCATTCCTGTCTCTACCGTCACTTCAGAATCGGCATCTAGCACTAGTGGGAGGTTGATTAGTCCGCATCGTAGTAGACTTCATCCTACTACTTTGGAGGCTTTGATGTGTGCTCGTACTCGGTTGTGGAATGAAATAAATGGTAAGTATTTTTCTCAATGACTTATTATGGTAATAATAGTTTTCAATTTTAATATTTTGTATTTTTTTCAAGTTTGACTTCAAGTGTCGACAAAGTTTCGTGTCCAACTTTACTTGAAGAAGAGGAAGAGCCCGATTCAAGTGGGCTTACAAGTCTGTAACCTCTTTGAAGAGGAACAAAATATGATATTCTGAATATCACATTTTTTGTGGTTGTGTAATTTAAAATTGTAGATTGCTTAACTTGTCTTCTACTTCTACGGACAGATTATATTGCTTAACTTGTCTTCTTGTCCTAGCCGTAAATGATACCAAAACTGCTTCGTTCAGTTACTTCAGTTGCACTTTGTTGCTGTAGATTCACTTGAATTGCTTGACTTGCTTCCAATAATATGTGATTTAGCAAACTTAAGTACTGGTGCAGAATTGAAAGCTTGTGGTTGAATGAGAAAATTACTATCTTTGTGTTTATTTGGTTAATTGTTCTGTTTGTTTAAGATTTCTGTGTAGTTAAAGCCCCATATATATGACTTTAGTAAAGTGTGATTTATAGGAAAATATACATACATGATACAACAAGAAAGTCAACTATTACTGTCTTTATTATAATGTGGACAGAAAAGTTTCAAAAGAGTAGAGCAAACAACTAGTATCTCAACTAGAGTTCGAACACTGATTTTCTACAGTCATCTAGCTAAATATTTTTCCATGCAATCTTCTTTATTATGACAAGAAACCCAAGAAAGAAAATGAACCTCGAAACAAAAGAATTTCTTACACTATACAGAAAATCAAAAACTAGGAATTGCCTCATAAAATAGTATGTCGGCCAATTGAAAGACACAGGGCAAGAATAAGTATTTCTTTTGAAACCTTTCTGTCCACATTATAATAAAGAGACAAATTTCTTTTGAATAACTAGTTGAAAAAATCAGTATAGAATAACTATTACTGCCTTTAAGTAAAAGGAGTAATAGACGAAGAAAAGAGACAAATTTTAAATATAAAAAAATGAATCTGCGGTGCGGGGCGGGGCGGGTGGATGCGGTTTTAAATGTTACGCGGGCGGGGCAGGTTGCCGCCTGCCATTCCTAATCGGAATGATAAATCACAAAAAATGAAACTAGATTGCGCATACCGTGGGCACAGCTAACTTGGCAGCAATGGCTTCAATGTTCTCTGCATATTCGTTCACCTTGGCTTTTGAAACTCTGTTTTGGGAAACAACATGAAAATTGAACACACATCAGGAAAAAGCATCTGGTAACTAAGACCATTAAGAATATATACCCTGCCCCCCGGCAAGCAAAGTTAATAAACATTTAAAACATTCTCCTTGTGCAGTAGATTAAGAAAAAGTAGAGTTATTTGTGGAATGACCAGGGATGCATGCAAGGAATTATTGTCCTCTTGTGGTGTGGCGCTGCACACCACCAAATGGTCAGCACAAAGATTACTAATTCCAGCATCATGACTTCTAGTGTCACAGTACTACGTTATTAGCCAAGCTCAGGATGCGGATTTTTCCTTATAGGCAGGATATTTGTCCACTGACTCAAAAATATAACTGTAATATGTCCAAATTTGGCTTTAAACCGATCCTGAGAGGGTTTCCAATTTATTACTTAGGTAGAATGAAATGGCTAGGCAGCATACATTTAAATTTAAACGATAACTCCAACTAAAGAAACAGAACGCAGGGACTTTATTACAAGAATCACAGAAGGTAAGGAAGGCAAAAGTGCTGGAAATTTGTGTAGCAACATGTAACTGTCTTCAAATTATATAATTGGAAAAGAATAAAGCATATAGACCTTGGTAATCTGTCTGGATTCCTCTCTTCAGCCACCTGCTCCAGCAGTTCAAGCAAAGTAGCAACATACTGTGAAAGATGTAACAAACAGAAATAATAAATGCATATCCCTGTTGAAAGAAAAGTCGAGATGACAAAAATTGCACAATTCCCTACATTAGCAATTGTCTATGCCATGATTTTCTGAAAAGCTTTTCATAGAAACAACCTATGTCACAATTTGCAGCTGCGTGCACGTAGAACTATTAACTTTCACAAATAACAACTATGTCAGAGAATGCACAACTGAAAGGGAAAAGATCAGATTCCTGAAACAAATAGTATCTACCAGAGACATCACAAAACCAGTTTGATCCATGTTTATTCCGAAGATTTGGGAAGACAAGGAGGTATTACTATGACTCTCTATCTCTTATCCTATATCAGATTTTTTTTTTAAAACAGTAGATGGATGAGTCATCCTAAGCCATGTTTATCCTGGATATGGTAATATTGCAGTATTACTAATCTTAATCACCATGTCGAGATCAGGAAAAAGTACTTTTGCTCCAAACAAAAAAAATTTACAGGTAAAATGTGTTGAAGGCATGCAAGTGGGGTGCAACATTGTATACAAAATTTGTACACAAAGTATGCGTACATCTTACCCTCACCAGACCCCACTTGTGGGAACTCACTGGGTTTGTTGTTGTTGTTGTTAAAGTCCGAAAAGATGTATACTTAGAGAAGGCAAGTATTTTGTATCCAGTCCCAATACTGAACCCCTAGAACACTATGACAGGACTACACTCTTACCAAGACTAACTAAAATAGGAGGAAGTATATTTAACAAGCGGACAGAGTTAACCATTAGTCCTCTCTGTCCATCAAATGCATTATGGTTCATCTCTTTCCAAACGGTCCATATAAAATTACTTGAGGAAAGACCCACTTAATCAGTAGCATTATGCCTTTATCTGATATTAACCCAAAGTAGGATGAAAATACATAGCCTTTTTTAAGGATGAATTCACATGGGGATTGGACAATGGAAATCCCATCATCCCCCATTGTGTTAGTGAATCAACAGAGCTAATAGTTCACTCGAAGCTGCCCAAATATTTAAAGCTTCCAAAATACAAAGAAGACGTATTTTTAAATGCTCGCAGCCACACAGATAATATGAGCTCCATTAAATAGCACATTTTTTAAATTCTTAAAAACAAGATGAAGAGAAATTTTTCTATAAAAAAAAAAAAAAGCATATAGCTGTTGAACTACTGCAAGAAACCTATTAGATTCTTTTACACAAGCCTAGTGTTCCAAAGTAAGCTTCTTAAAGCATATCATCAAAGTCACAGAATAAGCCTCTTAATAGCTTGGGAAATCAAGATGACCAAACATCCTTTTTGTGCATTTATAACATGTGATTCAGGTCTAAAAACACTTTTCCAAATGAGATAACCAGATGTACATGTACCAACACTCAAAGACCAAAACATGAAATTATTACAAAAATCCATATTAGAGTATAGGCATGTTAATAGTGATCAGAAAGTTTAAACCTTTAACGACTAGAATCATCTGTACAAGAATATAATATCTTAATATATATCTAAAATGAAGAAGAAAAAAGCACATGGAAATTGGAATCAATGCTAATGATAAACTCATCATATTCACGACCAGTCTCACATATATGCAACAAAAAGCACCCAGGTTATTTCGAAGAATGAAAAGAAAAATGTGAAAATGCAATCATTATTCTTTATAAAGAATCGAACTTGATGATATATGCACTTACATGTATGAGCTTTGCTTGATTTTGCTGTTGTGGTGCAGTTACAAGTAATCTCTTCAAGTTCACTTCAGTTTTGCTTAACCCCATGACACCCCTCTAAAATACTTTCTGCCAATAGAATCAAGAAAGTCAATCTTCCAGACCTCATCTGTTATCTAGTGAAAAATGTACAACAATATGCCAACTTTCTACTCATCACAGCACAATTCTTTTTTATACAAATAATTTTCATGGTCTAGCTCTATCACACACTTCTAGACATTTTCTTCAAATTTTAAAATTACGAACTACAAAGAAGCGTACATAGTCCTAGTTAAGAAGTTACTCTTTTTTTCCTACTTCAATTGCCCAAATAATCATATATTCATGTATTTCTAATTTGAAACAAATTAATAACTGAAACAGATTACTATAATCAACTCCAGTACATTACAAATGCACAATGGGTCAACAAAATGAAGAAGAACCCACTTGAATGCATATTATAATCAACTCCACTAATTAGTCAATCCAATCACATAGAGAAAACAGAAAACCGAGAAAAAATTTATAGAACTCAGTTGGATTTCGTATAAATTGTGTCTTATTCGTTAACACCCATTTGGATTTTGTAATAGATTTTGTTCATTTCACTCCCAAATCTAATGTTCTCAACGAAAAAGAAACAGGAAAAAAAAAAGATAGAGAGGGAGAAACCTTACAATTTTGTATTATGGATCGAACGATAAAGATTCAAAATCTTGGTAATTCGAGTAATTCACGATTTCCTATCTTCTTTAATATACTACTTATAAGCCAGATACTCCGATGAAGCTCAGTTTAGAAAGAAAATCAACTAATTACATATGCTCATCAACATAGTAAAGAGCTGCTACATATAATCACATCTGGATATGTGAGCTCACACTAAAACGGCGCAAGTCGTATTAATGAACACTTGTAGCTAATAGGGGGAAATGAAAATAAATAAATAAGAGGAGAGAGACCTCATTTTCGGTTAAAATAGTACGGGCTAGCCAGTTTTCGGACCGGTCACTTAAAATAATCAGCATTTGCAAAGTCATTGAAAAATAACCACTATTTTGCCATAACATGGAGTTCCACCATAATATACTGGAGATTGGAGCACTTGGACATGAACTTCCAGCATATTATGCTGGACAGCTATATTATACTGGAACTCTAGTATATTATGTTGGAAGTCCAGTATAATATACTGGAATTATACTAGAGTTTCAGTATATTATATTGAAACTCCAGTATATTATGCTTGAATAATTTTCGGATTTTGAATAGTGTTTTCGTTCAGATTTATCTTTACATGAAAAGTGGCTAAATTTCGATTACTTTTGAAAATGTGGCTATTTTTCAATGACCACTTGTAAATCTGGTTATTTTTTAATTTCTCCCTAATTAATACTAAAAGGTGAATTTCCTTAATATGTGTTAAAACAACAAAAAGATCAATTAAAGTGGACCGGAGGGAGTAATATCTGTCAGTGTTGTCAAAGAAGCGCTTAAGCCCTGAAGCGAGGCTCAAAACACATTGAGCGTTTCGCCTCGCTTTTGTGGGCGCTTTAGTGTCGCATCAAAGCTCTAAGGCATACTTTTCCTTGCCAATTAGTGTAATCCTGAAAAGGCGACCTTAAACAATTGATATTTCACTTTATCGTGAATTTGTTTTTTCAATTTCTTTGTTCATATAATTGTTATTCGTGCTTATAATGATTACGTGCATATTTTTACTTTTTCTCCCGTTGCGCCTTTTTTCATTTTTTCATTAATGCCCACGCTTTATTTGCGCTTTGCGCTTACAGCCCCAACGGACCTTAGAGCTTTTTGCGCATTTCGCCTTTGAAAACACTGATATCTGTCACACCTCCTTTTTCCCGAGAGGATAGGGAGTTTTTCCAATTTAAGTGACGTTAATCGAAATGGGATTATTTATTAGTTTCAGAGTCGCCGCTTGGGATGATTTATGATGTCCCAAGTCACCGGTTTATTTTAAACCCCAAATCGAGGAAATTTGACTTTGTTTAAAGTCTGCGAAAACCAGAAGACCGGGTAAGGAATTTTGCTAACTCAGAAGAAGGTGTGAGGCACTCCCGAGTTCCGTGGTTTTAGCACGGTCACTCAACTATTAATAATTGGCCTAATTATCTGATTTATTACATGTTTTAAGACGTATTGTGCATTTTACCTTTTTAACCGCTTTTAATTATTTAAAAGGTTTTTAGTATTTATGAAATTTATTTGAACAAGTCGCGATGTCGCGCACTCGTTTGTTTCGGTACACATTGCGAATCGCGCCACGTGAAACGCATCCGCGATTCACAACATGTTAACTTTTATTAATGTTTGAAATTATAAGGCCGAATCACGTGAAACGCACACTCGAATGGGATTTATGTATCGCAACCATGCCACGAGATCCGAACTCATAACCACGATAATTTATTAATCGCTTACAAGCTTTTATTGAAATACATAAATATTTGAACCATGAACAACTAAATATTCTATCAAGTACAATAGCCTCGACAATACTCAAGGTCAGATTTGCATTCTTAGCTATTAAATGGGACATGTCTTCATTATCAGTGAACTAAAGATGAATTAAAAAAAACAAGGATCAAGACTTGAATAATGGCCTAAATAACCAATACACATTAAGCTATTGAAACAGGGATGCTTATTCTAAGTTTACAACAAAGGTTACGCTTACTGTGCTTCGTAAACAATTGTATAGACTTTGTATTCATACACAATCTTTTAGCAATAAACCACATATAATCTGGAACTTTACTTTTAACAAATTTCAATTGATTTTAACTCAAACTTAATAAATGAAACAAAACATTCTTATCACTACACATTGACTTTAAATTCACAAAGAAACTAAAATTATGCATCTGACCCAACATGCTCACAAATCACAACAACTGACAAGGAAAAGTAAATGTTGTGAATATGGCCGGACAAAATGAGGCACTTGGGCCTAAGAATGGTTTTAGCTGGGGTCAAATGATTAAACAGCCCAGAACAAGGTTATTGGATTACCATTGGGACCCAGGTTGAAGTACATGTGTCTAAGAGTTAGTGCGCTAGAGGAAATATAGTTGTTATAATTATCAGATTGTGCAAGGAAGAGGGCATGCGAATTCTGATGTTGAATATGTTCTCTCTCACCTCTGCTCTGTCTCTGATTTCCTCATCTCCTTCAATACGTCTCTGCTTCTAACCTCCTTCTTCTTATGAGTCCTTCTATGTTATTTCCATAGTTATTCCTTGTAATTGTTTAGTAAGGGCAATACTACACGTGAGTTTGCTTGTGTGCGAATTGGTTATTTCAAGTTTGTTACATAGGTGCTTTCATCCATCAGACTTCGATGCCGGTACTAGATCGATTCAATGGCAGCAACAACCTCGAGAGTTGGATTTGTCGGGCCGAGCAGTACTTCACCTCCCTTGGCTTCTCCGAGAAGGATTGGCTACCTCTTCCTTACTTCTACCTTGAGGGTGAAGCTCTTACTTGGTTCACTTGGTTGCATTGGAACGGGCAATTCTTTGATTGGAAGCATTTTACGACAAAATTGCGATTATGATTTCCACAACGGAGCTTTGCATGTCTCGTGGAAAGTTTGGCAGATCCTTCACTGGTCTGTTCTACTACTGAGCGATCAGATGCTAACGCCTTTGCTGAGGCCATGGATTATGATTTAAAAGATGCAACATCAGGTGAGGTCCAGGTGTTCGATGAATGCTCTCACCAAAATGAGGCTTGTGCTTCCACTACACCATCTAATCATATCTCTGAAGGCATAATTTCGACGAGTGACGCTCCAATTATGGACAAGGTGTTTGACAAAAGTCTCCAGAGTAATGTCCCTGAGTTGCCTTGTCAATTTGCAAGCGATAATGCACTACTCGTTCCTTTTGTTGGACATGATCATCTTGTACCCAGTGAAATTGAGCCATTTGCTTTTTCTAAGGGTTTGTTTGTTGAATCTAAGGAGCATTTGGATGAAACAACACTACTTATATCTATGATGAAATCTGATATGGAAACTGAAAATTTTGGGGAAGACCAGGTGGTTACTCAAAGTCCTCAACGAGCTACCGCTGAACAACTCAATCACTCTGCAACTATGTTTATAACTCCTTTTGCTAGCTCGGTCCCAGGTGATAAGTTTCATATTAGTCGAATACTTGTTGTTCCTGTTAGTGACACTTCAAATGATGGTCATATGCTTGATACTTTTCTTTGCTACCATACGAGGGCTTACACATATCTCTACTATGTGTATGAATCAATAATGACTATCCCATTTTTTAATTGCATGGACTATTGGTTTGACACATGGCAAGGTTTTAAGGAAGATTCATGTGTGCAATTATCTATTGAATCTGCCGATTTAAAACAAAGTGAGGGATTTGTTCCATTTATCACCAAAATAGATTTAGACGGTGAACGTGACAAGATTGCAGAGTTTTCTCCTTTCTTATTAGATAGACCATATGTGTCCTTGGTGCCTGATGGTTTTCGGAATGTTGCAACACATAAGAGCTTAAAAAATAGAGGGGTATTCTCTGGATACCAAGCTTCAAGAGGTACACAAATTTATGTAGTGTCGAAGGACCAACTGGACCGCAATATGACAACGAGGTATATAGATGCCTCCTCTCTTGATAACAACCCTCCTTTATGGATAATTGAATTGATGACCTTTGAAGACATGTATCTTGCTGAATTTTTTATGGACCCTATAATTTTTGAAGATCAATATCTTGATAATATTGTTATGGAGAAAGAGGGTGCCATTCTAACTAGTGCAAAGCATTCTGTCGAAGTAATTCTTGAAGATGTGAATGAAAGTTCTACTGGGGTATCCAATGATACACATCGTTTGAGTCAATTTCCATTTGTTACTGGTGTTAATGTCTTTATAGTAACCATTCACGCAACTGCGCCAACCCCTAGTGTATTGGATCCTGGAATAAGTTTTGTGTTCTTGGCTCTAACAGACTCTACAGAGTACGTGGTTGTCTTAATATTGTTGGAATGTACTGGCAGGTGGGCGTCCTTGCATATTCTAACTCTAAGACAAGAGTGTGGGATCCCGGACAACTATGGTTCGTGAAGTCATACAATTTGCAATCTCCTTTGGCAATATCAGTTACTAGTTTACCAAGTTTAACTCACTTCTATATTGCCGATTGGATTTGTGTGAGGTCTCATGTATCTCTGACCATTGCTTTACCTGGAAGCTCTTATTATGTTGACATAAACCAAAATTTTCTTCTCTGTTCATCGAAGATGGCCTCATTCACCTCCATGTTGGAGAATACGTCAACAACTACAGCATCACTATTGTGTTCAAATCTTTGGAAAATGAGTGTAATATGTGCATCTGTTCTTGGATGTGGTTATATGTCAAGTATACACCAGGTTGTTCTCCTTCTATCAGGTTGTATATGTAACTATGTTTTATTTGGAGGAAAGTATGATCCACAAATCTATTTGAAGGTACTGCCAAATAACTTCTTGGCCTCTAATCTCTCCTTGATGTTACTGAATGTTACTATGATCCTAGCTAGACAAAGAGACATCTTAAAGCACCCCAAGATCATCATTCTTCTTAAAGGCATCACTGCTCTTGCTGTTAGTTTGGAGAGAATTGTCCAGGAAGCTGAAGTGAAGTGTGACTCTCTCCATGCTAAGATCCTCACTTGCTGCCTTATGGTTTGGAGAGAATTATCCATGATTTGTGGTGATATTGTGCCAAAGGTTGTCAATACTACAGTGACAACCGTCTCATGTCACATTGCCAAAGTTGTGATAAATTGGCTCTTCTTATCCTATTATCCAAAACACCTTTGTCTGGAGGCAATTGGCGAAGTGCTTGCTACTACCACTATTCTTAACCCGAACCTTGAGGACAAGGTTCTTATGGAGGACGGAGGTATTGTTGTGAATATGGCCGGACAAAATGAGGCACTTGGACCTAAGAATGGTTTTAGCTGGGGTCAAATGATTAAACAGCCCAGAACAAGGTTATTGGATTACCATTTGGACCCAGATTGAAGTACACGTGTCTAAGAGTTAGTGCGCTAGAGGAAATATAGTTGTTATAATTATCAGATTGAGCACGGAAGAGGGCATGCGAATTGTGATGTTGAATATGTTCTCTCTCACCTCTGCTCTATGTCTCTGATTTCCTCATCTCCTTCAATACGTCTCTGCTTCTAACCTCCTTCTTATGAGTCCTTCTATGTTATTTCCATAGCTATTCCTTGTAATTGTTTAGTAAGGGAAATACTACAAGTGAGTTTACTTGTGTGCGAATTGGTTATTTCAAGTTTGTTACAGTAAACCAGCAGCAAGTCATTACAAGTGAGTTTACTTGTGTGCGAATTGGTTATTTCAAGTTTGTTACAGTAAACCAGCAGCAAGTCATCAAAACGATTTAGACACAGAATATCACAATAAATTTCATACAAAACAAAGCCAACAAGGGATATATCATTTGTATCAAGTCTGAACTTTGAGTTTTACAATAAGAAAATCGCAAAGCATACAAACATACCTAGAAATCACGGATTGCTTAAAATGCCGAGTAAAGGATAAAAGAACGAAGATGAAGCTCAGCGCGACAGCAACAACTTTAAAGTTAGATCACTTAGACGGAGACAGAAAACTTGCCGGAAAAACCTCGCCGAAGTTTGAACGGAGACCTCACTTAACATCGACCATTTTGGGGTGTCTTTGGAGCTGCTTTGGGTTTGTTTTCAGCAGCATTTTTCGCTGTTTCGCAGCTAATTTTCGCTACTGTTTCGGCGGCGGCGGCTCTCGCATTTCCGGCGACTTCGCCGACGATGGAAGTGAGGCAGAAAACGAGAGAGAGGGTTGTTGAGGCGACAGAAGGTGTTGAGAGGAGGGAGTTCGGTCTGTTCGCTGTCTCGGCAGTTCGGTTTTTTTTGGGTAGAGGAAGGGGTTTGTGAAGAAGATGAAGAGGAGAGAAGAAGAAATTGTGCCGGGGCGGGGCGGGTGTTTGGAATTGGGTTGGGGCGGACGGGTTTGGGTACTTGGGCCGCTCAAATTGGTAGAAATTACACGGCGCCCTATTTGGTCGCTCCCATTTAACCTATACCTATATTTGTACAAAACTTCAGCTTATTTAGTGCGTAAGTTTTTATGAATGAACTAAATAACTTCAGCATTTTTACTGAAGTTTTTGGAAAAAAATTATTGCAAAAACTAAACTTCAGCTTATTGCTAAAGTTTTTACAAATGAACTAAATAACTTCAGCACATCTGATTAAGTTTTTCGAAAAAACTTAGAATGCTGAAGTTTTTTTGATTTGTCTTTGCTACTTCAGGCCCGTATGCCTGAAGTTTATGCGAAAAGTGGGTACGCTTGTAATTTTTTTTGCAAAACGAATATAAGTTAAAACGTGACCCAAAAAACGAGTATTTATGCAAAAGCCCCTGAAATTGTGCTTTGGCCCAATTCCACAAAAAAGTCAATGTAATCTCTTTGCGTCTTTATTAGGGTTTTTTTTTTTTTGGCAAAATTAACCCTTTTTCACTCAAATTTTAATTTAAAACTCAATTTTTGTGTGGCTAGCCTATTTACTTTACTTAATGATGAACTAATGCAACTAATTAATTAATTAACCTATGAATGTAATTTTTTTTGTTTTTGGTTATTTTAAAGATGCATTTAACAATGTAATTAAATCCTAAAATGTCATTTAAAATCTAACATGCTATGAAATCAAGATTCGAACATTTTTTTATGATTTTTGTGATTTTAAAACAATTCTAAGTATGAATGAACAACTCTAAACTATTTGAAATATTTTTAGGAGTGATTTGCATTAGAGCAAAAATTAGGTGCTCACAATATCTATCAATATGGGTACACGCGTAAATCGCGTGCCCTAACCTTAGCGAAATATTGTTCTCATTTTTTATTCTTTGACAAAATCGTCATTTAAATTAACTATTTAATAATTAAGGGGAAACTATTTCTAAAATGTTAAAAAGAATAAACATGTGGCTAGTTCACCGGCTTGCCTAATAGTGACGTTAGCCGTCATCACGGCCTATAGGGAAATTAGGTTGTGACATCCCAATACTTAGGATATTAAAACTAACTAAATTTTTATTATATAAATCAAAATATTCACTTATTCTTATACTAACGTAGACCTACAAAATACGAACATACATGTATGACTTTGATAAGAATTTCAAAGTTCCAATTCGATGTACACTTCTTTTCGATAATATTTAAATATTTAAATTATTGTACACATGTAAAACTATATATTATTTTCTCAAAAAATATACTTTATCATTAAATATTTAAAGTGTAGTCCATATTTTGATTACCTATAACCTTTAATATATTCTGACAGTAAATTTTTTTATCGTACTACGAATAATTGTAAAAGATAATATTTTAAACAATGTGGAAGAAAAGGATGGAAAAATAATAAAAAACTATATATACAACCAACTACAGTCTATCATTAAAGAATTAAACGTATAATCCATAGTTTGACTACGTATAACTCTTCACTGACCAAACAAATTTATACTACTATGAATAATTCTAAAGATTTGGTTTTGTGAAAAATGATGAGAAAAAAATAGGAAAGTAAGAAACATAAATATACAACTCACAATAGCTGGAAAGAAGGTAAGATATTCTTAATTTGGTCATCTATATTTATATAGCTAAAATAGTGTACATTTTTCTCAATATTCTTCTTAATTCTAACCAAATATAAAAAAAATTCAATGTTAATTTCTAACATAATACAAATGATGAATAAATTATTATTATTATAATCTTATTATTACTTTCTTTATAATAAAATTCGCTAATTAATCGCCCAAGAAAGAAGATAATCAAATAACTTGGTGAACTGGTAATTTCTTACAATTATAAAAAGTGCGAGTAAGTTTTTACACTAGTTTTTTTTTCTCTCGGCGTTGAATAGAGTGGCAGTGCTATTGTACGCCAAACTCACCGGAAAATATCGTGAGGCCGGCCTCGTAGACTTGCAATTACCGTGGATCTGAAGGAATTAGCAGCGAAGGAAGTAATCAGAGAACTAATTGAGAAATTGGATGAAGAAGTTATGAAAACATTTGCGGACAAACCAATGAAACAATGGCCAGTTTTAGCAAAAGGAGTTAAAACACCGTCGTTGATAGTTGGTAGTTCAAATTCAGTACAATTTGTACCTAACAAGAGTGCTACTGTTGTAATTGACGGATCTAAGAAACGGGAAGCTGAAAAAGGAACGGGAGATGCTGCTGCTCAGAGGAAATTGGAGCTCCCTGCTCCGGCGAATGTAACGACTAAATGGAAGAATTTATTTGCTGAGAATAAGATGGAAACTCGGGATATGAATTTGCAGTATATTGCTCATACGATTAAGAATGGAGTTAAGATAGCTATATTAGACAAAGAGGTAGTGGAGAAAGCTACTGAAAAATAGAGAATGGTTGTGATTGTGTATGTAGTGGGTGAAACTCCTACTATTGCTGCAATTGAAAGATTTGTATCGTTTCAGTGGAATTTTGTTGCTAGACCCTCAATATACCTTCATAATGATGAGTATTTTGTGGTTAAATTTGGTACAATAGAGGATAGAGATGTTGTACTCTATTCAGGGCCACATACGATGAATAACAAGCTTGTGGTTGTTAAAATGTGGATTGCTACATTTGACTTTGCAGATGAAGTATTGAAGACCATCCCATTATGGATTCAATTGCCTAAGCTACCATTCAATTGTTGGGAGGATGATTCACTAAGTAGAATTGGGAGTACGGAGTACTTATATGTAGATGCATGTACTACTAGGGTTGAACGTATCTCATATGCTAGAATTTTGGTTGAGATAGATGTTACTAGACCACCTCCAAAACAAATTATGGTGGAAGACCCTAATGGTAGGGAATTTGAACAAGAAGTCTGGTATGATTGGATGCCCCAGTATTGCACTAAATGCTTACAATTGGGACATGTTTGTCAGGAGCAACAGAAGAAAGAAATAACAAAGCCAAAAGGAAGAGATCAGAAGCCACAACAGTTTTGGAGGAGGAAAGGGCAGGTGGAAGAGAAGCAGGAGAATCAAAAAGAAGTTGTTCCACAAGTTCAAACGCATGCTGGTAAACAGAAGGGGATAGATCAGATACAGAAAGACAATTCAAGGCAAGAGGATGATGAAGGCTGGTAGACAGTAAGAAGCAAATCTATGTCAAAGAATTCAAGGAATGTGGGGATAAGTATAGCAAATAGAAGCAACACACTAGATCCTTCAAGCTCACAGTTGCAAGAAAGTTTGGGGTCTAGTAGTAAGAACATATGGGATTTGATGCAAGAGACTGAAGATCATTTCATACCTAGATGAATATAGTAGCATGGAATGTAAGAGGCTTGCATAAAGTCTATAAACAAAAATAAATAAAGAAATACATTAGATATAATAAAGTAGGCTTAATAGCTATTATTGAGCATAAGTTGCAGCAACATACGGCAGTGAAAATCATACAAAAAATAGCTAAGAACTGGAAATGGATTGACAATTATGTGGCTAGCACTAGAGGAAGATTATGGGTGTTGTGGGATTCTGGAGTATTGGACTTTACACAACATAGTTATTCTAAGCAAATGATCATAGGGAAGATTATATTACAGGAGAGTAATAAGGAATTTTGGTTCTCGGCAATATATGGATTGCATATTATTGAACAAAGGAAGACAATGTGGGAGGAGTTAACACATATGCATAAGGAGCTAAAGGGGCCTTGGATTGAAATGGGAGATTACAATGCAATACAAAGCTGGGAAGATAGGTATAACGGGAACCCTGTTATGGAAGCAGAAATAAGAGATTTCACTGACTTCTTAGACAACACAGGAATGACAGAGCTCAAATCAGTTGGGAGGGAGTTTACGTGGACCTTTGGCCGACCTAGGCAGCTTCCTAGGACTCTTTGGAGTCCTCTAAGATGCCACCACTCATAGTCATGTCCATAGGAAAATAGATAGAGCACTAGTAAATGATGGATGGATGATGAGTATGAGACAATTAGAGGTGGTGATACATGCCCCTTTATTTTCGGATCATACACCTTTGTGTCTTTGTTTTGAACATGAGCAATAGAATATGCCAAAGCCATTCAAGTTCTTTAACAACTTAGCTGAACACAAAGAGTTTAAAAGCATAGTCAAAGAAACATGGGAGGTGAACATGAAAGGACCTACTGTGCAAAGAGTCTGGTTGAAGCTAAAGAGACTGAAGAATGGACTGAAGTAGCTACATAATGAGGAGTATAGCAAACTTCATGAGAAGATTACAGTCATTAGGGGGATCTACAGAAAGTTCAATTGCAAATGAGAGAACCAAACCATCTAGAGGCATTGAAGAATGATGAAAAAGACCTGAAAGATAAGCTAGAGAAGCGAAGTATGATTGAGGAGAGTATACTTAAACAGAAGTCCAAGATCCAATGGTTGAAACTAAGGGATTCAAATTCAGTTTTCTTTCATGCTAGTATAAAGAATAGAAATGCTCAAAAGAAAATAACAAGGCTAGTCACTCAAACAGCAAAGAAAATTCCAGCTATTGAACCTGATGTGATAAAGAGATGAAGTGCATTGACAAGAGATCAACAAGTAAAACTGATAGCTCATGTGACAAAGGAACAAATTGTTCAAGCACTCCAAAGCATAGAGGATTCCAAGGCTCCAGGGTGTGATGGGTATAATTCTCTATTCTTTAAGAAGACATGGACAATTATAGGGGATGAAGTAGTGGAGGTTGTTCAGGAATTCTTTAGAACATCAGAAGTATATAGGCCAATTAATTTCACTACAGTGACCTTAATTCCCAAAGTGCATAATCCATCAAGAATATCTGAGTTTAGACCAATATCATGTTGTACTACCATCTATAAAATCATTTCCAAAATCATAACTAGCAGGCTTCAAAAGGTTATGGATTACTTGGTTGATGATAGTCAGTCAACCTTTATTCCAGGAAGGATAATTTCAGACAATATCATCCTTAGCCATGAGATAGTTAAAGGGTACAACAGGAAGGCTATTACTCCAAGGTGTTGTATGAACATTGATACGAAGAAGGCATATTATTCTGTTGAGTGGTGCTTCTTAGAGCAGATTCTAGTTCATTTAAATTTTTCAGAGGTGTTCATTAAATGGATCATGAAGTGTGTCAATACAGTTTCCTATTCTACACTTATAAATGGTAATCCTATGAAGCCTTTTCCAGCAAAGAAGGGACTGAGACAGGGTGACTCTATATCCCATTTTCTGTTTGTTCTAGCAATGGAATACTTCACAAGAGTGCTGAAGGGACTGAAGGAGAACAAGGCTTTCAAATTCCACCCAAAGTGTGCAAAGCTAAACATAGTTCAACTTAGTTTTGCAGGTGATTTGTTATTGTTTTGTAGAGGTAATATGGAGTTTGTGAAAGCCCTATAGTTAAGACACCTTTTTCTAAAAAGGATTGTAGTAATTCTGGTTTGACACTATTTGGAATGGCTCTCTCATGCTTGTTTTCATATGTTTTCTAAGATTTCTGGACTGGAAGCAAATGTGGAGAAAAGTAGTGTATACTTTGGGGGAGTGAATCATCAAATGCGGCTTGATATATTGGATCATCTAGGATTCGTAAAAGGAGATCTTCCTATAAGATACCTAGGGGTTCCACTCAGTACGAAAAGGTTATCAGTGACTCGATGTAAGCCTCTAATTGATAAGATTATTGGTAGGATTACAAGCTGAACATCAAAGTTTATGTATTATGCAGGGAGATTGCAACTTATCAAAAGTATTCTCTTCTCAATTCAAACTTTATGGTCTCAAATATTTACTTTACCAAAGAAGTTGATCCAAATGGTGAAAGTGTATGTAAAAGGTTCCTCTGGACAGGAGGTGTTGATGTCTCAAATAGGGCACTAATTGTGTGGGATAGAATCTGTAGTCCCAAAGTAGCAGGGGGACTTAACATTATGGACATCCAAATTTGGAACAAGGCTGTTGTATGCAAATTGTTGTGGAATGTATGCAACAAGAAGGACACTCTACGGGTGAAGTGGATACATTGTTACTATGGGAGGAAAGTTAATTTGTGGAAGAGTCAACCAATGCAGGCATCTTGGATTGTACATAAGATACTTAAAGCAGCAATTTATCTGGAAGAAGTGGGGATACAAGAAGAGCTTATACAGATGAAGAGTTTTACCATACATAAGATGTACAGAAAACTTCAGGGCGAGTATCCAAAGTGTTTATGGAGAAGACTAATATGTAATAACTATGGGGCTCCTAGATGGGTGTTTATATTATACTTAAATCTACATAGAAGGCTGCAAACAAGAGATAGAGTTGCAAAGTGGAGTCAAGTTGATGACTTATCATGCCCATTATGTGCAAATGATCCAGAAACTGCAGAACACTTATTTTTCAAGTGTGGAATGACATCGCAAATCTGGGAAAGCTTACTGGAATGGCAAGGAATTAAAAAGACAGCTCAAGGATGGTATGATAAAATTCAGTGAGCAGAGGTTCATGCTAAGGGACAATATGCTAAGTCAAGTATGTACATATCATGTATGAAATGAGAGGAATTTGAGGATTTTTCAAGGAAAATCTAGGCAAAAGGAGACTATTATACGGTTGATAGCCTAGGAAATTCATAGTCGTGGACACAAATACAAGAAATTAGATAGAAAGCTACAAGAGACGAAGACGTATCCTAAAATATAAGAAAAGTGTAGACTGTTTGTTTGTTTTTGATTTGTAACTAGGAGATACAAAAGAGTATAAGACTTAGGGCATGAAGTCCAAGATTCTAGTGAATGAGAATTGTAACGTCTATAATTGGTTTGTGAAATAAAAAGTTTTACTTACCAAAAAAGAAAACTTCGTGAATTGGAGGTAAAACTTAAAGTCATTATAAGACATTTAAGATATGTGGGCTGGAAGTTATATTAAGCTAGCTAAATCGATTAATTTCAATATTGTCAAAAATTTACCCTTATTTATATATTATTTATTTTATAGCTCAAAATATATTTAATAATATTGTAATTTTAAGTTGTATACTCAATGGTATGGACTATACATACAATAATTTGTATGGAATATACAAACAATAATTTGTTACTTTTTGTACATATTTTTTATTATTGACACGATATAACGTGCAACGTATGTACAACGTATGTACACTAAAACTAATTATATATTATTTTTTTGCCTAGCAAATATAATTAGTTTCGGTCAGCGGGCAAGCCAATTTTGTATTTTGCCCATTTAAGTCCAAGTGGAAATTGGGTTGGTTTGTTTCAAGTGTTTGCTCTATTTGCATTATGCTACATCTTATTTTGTGAACAAGGGAAACTTAGTTCTACATACTTGTGAACTTGTTACAAAATATTAATATGAAAAGGAATTAAGTATCAAATTCGTGCTCGTACTATTCAAAATTGAGAAATTTTGCTCTCCTTTATAATTTGGACTTCATTTTTCGGGAAAAATTCAAAAATATTACAAGTGGTCATTCAAAAATAGTCACAGTTCCAAAAGTAATCGAAATTTAGCCACTTTTCATGTAAAGATGTTTTCAAAATCAGTCTTGACAACTTAGATATTATGACTATAGAGTAAGTGTATAAAATCAATTTATGTGTCATGAAACAATGCTTGCAATCAGTTTCAACATATAGACAGCATGCCTATAGGGCCTAAAAGATAAAATATGTATGTTTAAATTAATCACTGGTTTATAATTACATTTTGATTAACGTTTAGATGTCATGCCTATAGGATCCTGCCGGTTATCACCTAGGCAAGCCTATAGGATAATTAAAATCCCGGGTTTTAAATTTGTAATTTTTTTAATACTTGAAACCTGCCTAGATTCAGTGAGTGATAAAAATAAGTAGGAAAACTGATAGGCATTCACTGCCCCGCCTTAATAAAACTACTGTGTATTCTGTTTTGTGCTCATCTAGATATCCTGCCTATAGAACTCCTAAAACATTTTAAAACTGTTTGTTTGAGGCGTGCAATTGTTTATTTATTTGTGGAGGTAAACGTGAGCCCCTTAATTGCTCCTTACGTGACAGTCCTATTTGTTTTGTTTGTCGCTTAGATTTTCTCCTTTTAAGCAACATAGGTGAGTCTAGAACCACCTTAACTAGAGGTCCTAAACACCTCCAGGACTACATGTAAGGGACGAGTAATGCACGCATAGGGTACATACTCGATGTTGTTAGAACGCTTAGGTAATAATTAAAGGGGGGGGGGGAGGGTAATTGGGTAGTAAAAGATATGATGACATGTGCGCTAGTGTTACGCGTAATACCTCTATTTGAGGAAAGTTTATCGAGTATTGCACAGAAGTGATCCTATAGGCTAATAAACCTAGGACCTCTTTTATTCCCGTTTTAAAATAATCTCTATTTAAATTGCTTTATGACTAATTCACTTAAATTGAGTTAGGCGGGGACCCACCGTTGTGGACCTCGATGGTTGCCTAATACCTTCCTCTCAAGGTAATTTCGGTCGCTTACCCAATCTATGGTAAAGTAAATCGGTTTATGAGTTATTTGCTTTTGGATTCCCTAACGCACCTTAATCCGTTAGGTGGCGACTTTTCAAATTCCATACCCCTTCCCAAAAGGAAGTGAGTTGTCCCAAAAATGTCGAAACCCATACTCCGCGAGGAAAAAAGGGGGAGCGACAGACGCAATCAAATAAACAAACAAAATTCCTAAAATTCAACAAAATAGATTTAAAACTATTTTGAATATTTTTTAGGAGTAATTTCGCATAGGGAAAAAATTACTTACTTACAAAGCTTCTCTACCCTATTCACCATCCCACCAACCCTCGGACACCCCATCCCTACCCGCACTTCCCTTACGAACCGCAAATAAAAATTGAAAGCCGAACAAAGGCTGAAAAACAGATGTAATGTTGGAGCTCAGCTACTGGACAACAACGTAATCAGCGTCGACATCATCTCCTAATCCCAGCTTCAACATCTTTCTAACCCAGAAGAAAAATGATTTGAACTTTAAACTTCCAGTAGTTAATTTGTCTCCAAATCCTTTCCGAAATCCTTATGTTAATCAACTTTTCAGAGATTAATGTTTTTTCTTGTTTACAAATCTACTTTCGGAACTTTCAAATTGCAGAATTTATCCTTCGCTATCTTGTGTGTGCTTTTTGAGATTTTCAGATAGTGAATTGCGTGTGTCTACGGGCGTGAGTGAAAGAGTGAATTGGGTGCTCTTTGTGTCCAAAATCGTGAGGGGAAGAGATAGGAATAGCACGACGGAACGACACCATTTGGAAGGCTGGCGGCGTCGTTTATTAAGTGGGGATATGAACCAGATAATTAGGGGGAAATTTGGGGCAAACTTGTGGAGTAACTGGGCTGGTTTTGGCCCAGTTCAGAGGTGTGAAACCATAGCCCTTTTCTTCTTCTTTTTTAGATTATGCAAAATTAGTCACTCTAGACTCAAATTCTAATTAAATCAAATTTTTGTATAACTAACCTATTGATATATTTTGCCTAATGAACTAATTAACTAATAATTAAACCTAAGAATGCAAAACAAAGATAAAAGAAACTAATGCATTTTCGTGATTTTTATATATTTTAACTATGCATTTAACTGACGATTAAATCCTAAAAATGCAATTAAAATCAAAGAATACCATGAGAAAAGATAAAAAGAATTGATTATTTTTTGCGATTTTAGAGACGCTTTTAGTGATGCAAAATGAATTAATTGATGCAATCAAATAAACAAACAAAATTCCAAAAATTCAACAAATATAAAACTATTTAATATTTTTTAGGAGTAATTTCACACAGGGTAAAAAATTACTTGCTTACAAAGCTTCCCTACCCTATTCCGCATCCCCACCAACCCTCACACATCCCTCACACCCCAGCCCTGCCCCCACTTACCCCTTACCCTACCCCGAACCCCATCCTAAATAAAAAAATTATTAAGAGTTCTTTTCATATTATAAAATGAGTATTTGTAAGCACGTAATTTTTGACCCGCCACGTCATTAAGCTATATTAGTAGTTTCACATATTTTATAGATTTTTTTTAGTGATTTTAATTTTTCTAGGTTTCTATTATTTTATTTTTATTGATATTGTATTTGGTCTGTTTTAGTATTTAAAAAAACAAAAACTTAAAAATAGTTTCAAATCTATTTTAATTTAAGGTTAATTAGTGTTTTATGTAGTAATACTATTTTCACCTATTTTTAATCTATTTTTATTTAATATGATCTTTTAAAAACAAAAAATGGCTTCATTAATATTTTTGTAGTCATACTATTTTATTAGGATATAATATTATTTATTTTAATTAATAGAATTAGTTTTGTATTTTTATGTTATAAATTTGATATTATTTTAGGAAGAAGATTGAGTTTTTTGGGCTGGTTTCAGGGCGAAGCCACCTTATGCAAAGGGTGGTCAACTGACCACCCTTCACTAAAATTTTACGAAAATTTATACTGTGTATATAAGTAAAATATTGATTTTAGATGTATAAAATATATATTGAACACCCTTTGTTGGGACATTTTTTTTAGGAATTTTTACATTCCTATACTATATATGAAACCTTATTACCCTCAATGTTTAAGATTTGACTTAATTACACTTAGTATACCAAATTACCAATTCTATATCATACTTAATTAAGGGTCTAATTAATTGGACGTTTTTTACTCCTTAATGGTCCATATATCCCACGTTTCTCTTTCCCCATAATTCGTAACCAACGCCGTTTTCCCCTCCCCTTTCTTCCTCTTCTCCATTCCTTCTTCTTCTCATCGTCTCTCTCTTTCTTCAAAAAATTGTTGGCTTTTCTTTTGCAGGGAAGATAATGGTTAACTTTTCAAGAGTTTTATGGTAATGATGGCAAACAACTGTCTGGAAGAAAAGAAAGATAAAGATTGGCGCTAAGGCTTGAAAGATAAAGATTAGCGCTAAGTTTGGCGTTAAGGCAAGCAACTGCGTGTTTGAAGTTAATCCCAAAGTTGGTATACAATCTATGTATAATGAATACATAGATTGTAGTTTAATTGTAGTAGAAACGATATTGAGATCTAACGATATTGAGATATGTTTGACTTTGTAGTTTATTTGTAGAGTTTTTGTAGATGAAGAGAAAATTTTGTAGTCAACAGTGAAGATTGGTCAATTAGTGAAAGCGAGGTTACAGGCAGGCTAGCAAGGAGGAAGGATGCTCCTGCATTGAATGGGAAAATAAGAGTCTAGAGAAAGAAGAAATAGTGTCATATTTATGTAGTTTAGTTGTTGCTAGTTGGTAGTTGAAGGATAATACACAATTTTCTGAATAAATCTTTTATGTTTTAGTAGTTCACTTGAATATAAATTGGTTGTTTTATCTTCATTTGTTCAATCTTTACAGCACTGTATCTTAGTTATATTAAACGTAGTTATTATGATGTTAGAATACAATTTGTCTACAAAAAAACTACACATTATCTACATTCTGGACACACTCAATGTCGTGATTGTATATAATTTTGTAGTTGAATATGTTCATAATTTGTATGAAATACCTCCAAGTTGTAGGTAATTTCTGTATATAATTTTCAGTTCAAGTTAAATTACACAACAAAATATCTACAAGTTATCTACAAATTATCTACAATCTACAATTTAACTACAATTTCTCTACATTTTATCTACAATCTGGAAATATTGTATATTATAGTTAAATTTTTTTAGCAATTGTATTGTAGATAATAAATATTAAAATTCAACTACAATATATCAAAAATAAATTTAGATGCTTGACACAGAGTATCTACGGTTTTGCTTTCTACAATTTGAGTTGATTTTGTTGAATGATTGTTCGACTTTGTGATTTCTGGTATGAGAGTTTAACCAAAAAATACGCAGATGAGATAAACATTTTCCTTTTCAAATTTGAATTGAATCTGGCTAAATCAATTACGAGATTCTCTTCTTGATTTTTAGCACGCTATTATAGGAAGATTCTGCCCCTATTTAATACTAATAAATGAATGGTATATAAATTGTAGGAAAACTGTGAACTGGGCGGGTTATTTATATACCATGCACATATTTGGTAATAAGATTTCATATATGGTATAGGAAGGAAAAAATCCTTTTTTTTTACTTTTTTCAAGATTGAACACCTTTGAAAATATTTCTAGCTTCGCCACTGGTTGGTTTGTCCCATTTTAATGAAAGAGGTCTGTTTCCAGCCTTTTTGCCCAATTTTGAAGCCCAACAAGACCTAGTCCAACTTACTTTCTCTCTTTTTAACCCATCTACCCATCAAGCCAAATCCCTTGAACCCGCAAGATCAACCCTTGACTCGTCCCATCTCCCTGTCCAAAGGACTGCAGTCGGGTAAATAGCCCACAGTTAATCCTTAGGTCCCTGGTTCGAATCCGGTACGCCGGACTTCTTTTTTGCTTTTTTGGAGCGTTTCTAATAAGTAATAGTAATTTTTAGTAGGTTTTTACTCTAAGAATTGTCATTTAACTATTGAGAGACCAACGGGAGAAATTTTGTGCTGTACCAGTGTTTGTGTACAAGTCAACATAACTAAGATTTATGCATGGATAATAAACATATGTGCTAATATATTAATACACAAACATAAATTTCTTATTTAAAATTTTTAAAAGATATAAATTTAATTCAGTACAAGGTTTTTGAAGAAAGTCAACCTAACTAAATGCCTGTGATAACTAGAAATTCACCGTTATAAAGTGTCTCGAGTTTTCTATAAGTAGTTACAAGATTTAAACAGAGTATACTTATGTTTATCTTATCCATCATATATAAAAATAAGCTTTATCCGATACTATTATACGAGATAGAGCAATGTTTAACTTGTAGTTATTGTCACAAAAATGTACGGGATTTGTGACTACTTTATTACGAATTTATCAATATGGACAAAATATGTGAAGGAATATGTGACGGTTTTATTCTTCCGTTATTTAGGTTTTTGGCGCTTTACAAACTTGTTTTTAGTTTTTGTGACCCTATCTTTTTTTTGTTAGACATGAGAGATTTATTGTCTTTTACACATAAGAGATCTAAAAAGGTCATTTTCTTAAATTCAAAATTGTAAAGGGGCATGATGTACAAATAACACGGAAAAAAGGAGAAGCTTATTAAATTTTATATATAGCAGGAGCTTAGTGCATCAGACGGCTATATATATATATATACACGTAGTGTTACCTTGCATTTCTGCAAGAGGCAGACAAAGCTATAAACATAAAATAAATATAAATAATTTTATAATAGGGTTATTGTGTTGGTACTTTTTTTATTTTTTTTGGATTTAAAACTAGCTAATATGACTGCTTTTTAAAAAATATACAACAAACTAAAAAATACACATTATTTTCATTCAATTTTGAGTCAAAATACACATTATTTTGATACACGTCATTTTCATAGTGAACTTAAAACAGAAATAGATTCGACACCATCGTTGATAGAGCACGAAAATGTCGCTTTCCCGGCAGCTCCTCCGTAAAATCCCATCCCAAACCCTAAAACCCTATCTCCGATCCATTTCCACCGCCGCCGCCGATTCCTCCACCACCGCACCATCGCACCACAACCACCACCAACGCAACCACGAGTTCCTTCCGCCGAGCAACTATCTGAATTCATGGACAGCTCCTAAGGATCCTAAGGAAGCGGAGGCTAAACTCGCCCTTTTACGCCGCGAATATGCGAAAAAGGTGAAGGAGGTACGGAAAGAGTATATACAAGAAATGGAACTTCAGAGGATTGAGAAGATGAGAAAAGCTGTAGCTAAAAAGGAGGCTCAGAGGATTGCTAATGAGGAACGTAAAGCTGCTAAGGACGCTGAGAAGAAAGCGAAGGCAATGGAAAGAGAGGCGGCTGAAGAGGAGTTCCGCAAAACCCTGGTATGTGATAATTTTTTTTTTGTTTTTGTTTTTACAAAGTTTGGATATTACTTGTATATGCTTAATTTTTCTTATTATTATTGTTCTCTGAAACAATGTCATTTCTCAATTTGCTTAATCTCTACAGTTTTAAATCACAGTATGCAATATGATTTGTTAGTCATTTTTTTGACATCTAAATACTACTTTTCCTTGTTTAAAATCCAATTAAATCATATGTCACTTGAGGATTTCAAATGTTCTTCTGATTAAGATTAAAACTATGCACCCACCTCTCTTAGTAACCAGTCAAACTTAGACATTCATTGGTAAGCAATCCGTTCCAATTTATGTGAATATGTTTGACTGGCCACGGAGTTTAAGAAAAAATGAAGACTCTTGGAATTTGTGGTCCTAAACAAGTCAAAAAGGGATTCATAGTATTTGTGTGGTTATAAAAGTTTTTCATTAAGGGTAGAATTGGAAGTTGAAGCTAAATTATTTCCAAATTTAGAAAGGAGTCATTCTTTTTGGAACGGACCAACAAAGAAATAGGTTCACATAAACTGGAACGAAGGGAGTAGTATTTTCTCTTCCCTTTAGTAGGTGTTTTTCAAATGCTTGGTTTTTTTTCTTATGTGTAGATGGTTTACGTAGAGCCCCTTCCACTTCACTCTTATGTTGTATCTCGATAGACCAGACCTTCTGTAATATATGGAGGCATTGCTAAAAGCTTGTTTAAGCTGACGCTAAAGTATATGTCTATTTGTTGTTATTATATTAAGTTTTATTCTTTGTTAAAATTGTCAATTCCAAGTCTGAATATATAGTCAGTTATGGTTATTGATGGTCAGCGTAGAACTAGTCGTCTTATGATAAATCGTTGCAATATGTCTTATTTTATGAGGCGATGGGCCAATTCACAAGCAACTTAACTAGTTTACTGGGTAATTGTCACCTCTCTCCAACACAAGTATTAGGCACTGCGCCCATCAAAGTTAAGGCGGATGTGGAGAATTCAACTAGTTTTGTTGATATAATGATTTAGAGATTGGTTCTCAAGGTATCGTAGGTTCTGAATGGGGGTTATGTGTTTCAAATTTATATCTAAATCTATATATGTTGGTCTCTCACTCTCTCCGGCACACACGGTGTTTGAGTCGAAAATTGTTGGTTGTGTACCGCAAAACTCATGTTGAATCTCCCACTGTTTCGACCGGTAGGCCAATCCTCACAATACACATGTCAAATAGGGAGAAATAAATGTAAAGGATTCATATAGCCGAACGAACTAGTAAGCATGGTAATGTTGAAGTACACCAATAGCTTCTGTTTAATGAATTCTTCCCAAGCAGACTTTTCCAAGAGAACAACATGTGATTTTTGCAACTACGGACCTATCACTTGAAACAAAGAAATGTGCCTTGTCATCTGGCTTGTCTTTTACTCCATATTTTACCTTGAACTAAGTGCATGATGAATTTGAATATTTGAGGTCATTTGTCCTCGGTGTTTATTTGCCTGATATTGGAAGTTGTAAATCATGTTATACAACACAAGTATTGAGATGTGATTCTTTTCTATTTTTTTTGGACTTCTTCTTACTACTATCCTTATTTTAAATCCAAACAAATCAAATGGTACTTGTGGCTCATGTTTTTCTGAGTAAGATTAAAACTATACACGTTCTCACCTTAATAGCCAATAAAACTTGGACGTTCAATGGGTAAGCAATGGTATTATTTTTCCATCTAGCAGGTGTTTTTCAAATTCTTAATATAATCTTTTGTCGTCATAAAAAATAAAATAAAAAATCTTTTGATGTGTGATTCCTTAGTAATCAATATATCACATTGCGCCCTCTTCAAGGCATATGCCTTGGAGCCTTGTTTACTAAAAGTGAGTACCTATGTTACTTGGACTCTTCAAAAATGTTGTTGGGTGAGTGTCGGATCCTCCAAATTTATTGCTTTTTTGGAGGATCCGACACGGGTGCGGCAACACTTTTGGAGAGTCCGAGCAACATAAACTAAAACACTGCCCAAGTGAGGCATAGTCCTCAGGACTCTGCATCTTGTTTAAGGGCTTAAAAGGGAGCCTTTAACAACATTGTTAGTATTCTTTTGTTCCCCACCCCCTTTTTTGGAAAGGATACTTGCACTTCAATTAGCAGGTACATACTAGGTTTGAGGGCATAGTTTGCTCTAGTTTTGAGTATGTCTGAAATGTATATAGCTTTGCTTGCATATATTCTCAATCAAGTAGTATAAACTAAAATCCCATGTGTGTCTAACTATTATGTTCAGCTTAAAGAGAGACTGGAAAAGCTTGAATATTGGAGGATGAGGGAAATGAAGTTCTCAGAGAAGAAGAAAGAGAAACGCGACCTTGTACGACGGCAAAGTTCTATGTGGACTGATGAAAAAAATTTGGAGAAAAAGACACTTGAGGTTATTTGTGATGCTACACAACTTTGAATTGTTTTTCTTCTCGGACACTTTGATCGAAGTGCTGTGTTATCCGTTGGAGTTGATTTCAATAAATTCCAAAATGTAAACTTGATATCTCATTATCTAGCCTCTAGTTTGTGGTTCATCTACCACCCTTGCGGACTCAACCCCTCTCTCCTGGGAACAATTTTGTGAAAATTATCTGTTTTATTCCCGAATAACCAAATCTGGTAATTTTATAGTCAGACAGATTTGGGATGCGTTGTAGTGAAAACTGTATTTGGCTAAATGCTTCTACCAAATGACAATTGGAACATCAGCCCATAGCTAATTACACTGACAAGGGCATGGTGCATAGATTCTTTCTTTTTATAGAGTTAGGTTTAGGGGTGTTCGTTGGTACGGTATGCTATTTAGATGTTTCGGTTTGGTATTTTCGGCATTAGATTTCGTAAAATGCTATACCAATACCGTACCTAATTAAATTCGGTATGTTCGTATTTCTCCTTTCGATTTCGGTTTGAATACTAACTTGTCGATGGAGTCATTGGCGGTGATATTCTTAATTAAAGTACTCAAAAGTACAAAACTAAAAACGTTTGTTGACAAAAGTTTTGTCCAAAACCAGCAAATACCAACCTAGAGAGAGAAAATTTAGAGAAATATAGTGTTACTTGTTTAGAGCTAATTGATGAACTTAGAGAATAAAGGAAAGTAAAATTTTAGATTTCTTATATTTAAGTTATAATTAATAAAATGTGTATTGTGTAATATAATATATATTTAGGTACGGTATCAGTATTTCATTTTAATATACCACATACCATACCTAATACCAATTTTTTATTAAAACTTAAACCAAATACCATAACCGAATATCAAAATATCAAATACCAAAGTTTTTGGTTTCGGTACGGTAATTCAATATTTACCAAATTATGCACAATCACAGTTAGGTTGTTCAATAGAAGCAATAACAACAACCCAGTATAATCCCACAAGTGGGGTCTGGAGAAGGTAATGTGTACGTAAACCTTACCCCTACGTGAGGGATAACGAGGATGTTTCTCATAGACCCTCGTCACAAGAAGATGAGGTTGTTCAATAGAAACATAAAACAGAAAACCTAAAGACTATCCGTACATACATTGCCAGATAAGCTTCGCAATCAAAAACCACCTTTTATCGCGTTTACATCAAAATAAACCATGTTAGAACAGTTCCCTAAAATGCGAAAGCAAAAACATTAGGAAAAGACTACTAGTTAGTCCATGTCAGACTTCTGTTGGAGTATAAATATATGGTACACCGGGAGAACATTAATTTTACAGTCAAAATTTTGATAACTACCCAAAAGCCAAAACTAATTCAAGCTTTCATATACATTATATTCTGCAAGACGGAGAAGAGAAAGAATCACGGGTGCTGCCGCACCATTTTTTCATAAGCCGCTTTTTTCCCCCTTACAGACAGAGCTCGGGGTTAATAACTCGTGCTACTGAGCTTTTGGTTTCTGGATCTTTACGTATGGAAAAAACCCGAGGAAGTGCTTGATTTTTGGATTCCATTCTCTTTGCTGAGCGCGGCAGTACATCAAGAAAGTATTAGCAAAGTACGCATTAAAACCCATAAGGACATGCCATAGTGCATGACCCTGTGGATTAACGTACCAGCGTGAAATGTCGTTGCAGAATAGACGATCGCACAGCCAGCAAACAGCTCCGAGTAATAAAGTGGCCACATATAACTTTGCAATCTGCTTTGCAGATCTGTCTTCTGTATGAATGTAATACTTATATGTGCGAGGAATGCAAAGAAGGCATAATAGTGCATAATGTAGCATGAAACCAATATCAAAGCGAATCTGTGAATGCGCAATGGCAAATAGTGCACCGTAAAGGAATAAAAACGTGGGCATTGTACTCTTGTAATGCCAATCTGGTGAATAAAGGATGTAAAAATAGAGAAGCATTTCCCAGACCATGGGTGTCTCATCACCTTGCTGTTGCCTATCAATTTGAAGCATGGATCATAATGCATTAGAATGACCATCAAATTCAAGACATTACAAAGTATTATCCAACAATCTGGATATATAATTTTCCATCCAATCTGTATGCACAAGGCAAGAAACAGTTTATATCTAACAAGAAACTTCAAATATTAGACTTACACCATTCACACAACAAGCAAGAGGGATCATAAAAAAGGTCAACTTGGTATCTAGTTCATAGTTAGCTTTATCCTGTAATGCAGCAAATTGACAACATGAGATTGTGGGCATTCGTTTATGCAATATTTAATAGGGCAAAATACAAAAACTGGCTAGTCGGCTGAAACTAATTGCATTTGCTAGCCGAAAAGTGTATAAAATATGTATTATATTTTGCATATAATACACACATATATAAAAAATATATATACATTTTGTCGGCTATTATTTTTAGGAGCGGCTAAAAGTGTACATTTCTATTTAATATCCAATGGAGCTACATGGCTCCAGTGTTGAAAAGTAGCAACTTGGAGGTAAAGCAAAGTGGAACTTTAGAGGAAAAGTTGTGAAGGGGCTATTCTTTTCTAAGTTTTTTGGACATTATGGAGAGATGAAGGAGACGTTTGACCCCCGAGTCCAATGTTAACAGTTAAAAGTTCCCTTATTTATGTTTTTAAGTATTTTTTTAAAATGTTTTTAAGTATAAAAACACCTATTTGAGTAGATAGGTAACTATACTTTTAAAGGTTTCATTAATTTGCAAATTAAGACCACTTTGACGTAGCCTCTTTTCTTTGGGGATAAATCAATTAGCATTAATCAAATCTTTTGGTTGACGCAAAGAGGGGAAAAAAGTCGAACGATCCACAACAGCACCATCCTATCCTAAAGACATGGTGCCGAATGGGCAAGTTGAAGGGATATAAATTCCTTGACAAGATGCAACAAAAAGAAATAGAGAAAAGCTCATCCTAATAATCTCCTATCAAGTTAACTCACCAAAAAAGACAATAAATGATCATCTGTCAAAGGTTAAACCAATAACTAGGAAGCATGAACTTCTTAGCTTCTATTAGACAATAAACATCCTGGCATTCTTTAGCTTCTTCGAAAGTTCAATATAGAGAATGAGACCGACTTACATTTTCATTTTATAGGTAATCATGTCAATAATATGGATTACCTTCTTCCTTCTCCGGCAATGTGGGTAATACTCAACAACAAACCAACATTGTTTATGGTAAACAAAATGGGAAATAAGGGAGAAAGTGCTTACATCTGCCGCAACGTGGCATGATAAATCATGCTCCCTATGGCAAGTATTATATTTGACATATGGAGGACACTGAACCTTTTCTCAAACCGCTGTCTGAGGGCATTCACAAGACCAATCAAAGCCAGAATAATGCATGGGACATTTGAGATGGTATTAAAGAACTCTGCAATATAGGAGGAGCGGACATAATTTGGCTCACACCACTCTTTAGTAGATGTTACAGGACCCCAAAAGCTTGAAATGTCATCTGCCATTCTTCAAAATATGCATGTACCTGAAAAGAAATAATCGGCTAGTAGCTGTTGCAATATTTTTGTGATAAAAATGCAGTTACAATATATTGTGTAATGATTAAAGTTAAAGCATGTCTTATTAGTTACTGTCATATCAAGAAATCAAATTCTCAGTACTTCTCTACAGGAGGAAGAGAATTCACAACCAAATATAGAGACAGGTGGGCATTACAACTAATATGTGCACAAAAATATTTAATGAGTCACTTAATAAAATAACAGAACAATGAGATTAAGAATAGAAGGATAAGAGTCTAACAAGTGTTAACACTGTGAAGTGTCACAAAATCCACTTGACACCACAAGAGTTTTCGATAATAGGTCTTTTATTAACTTTCAAATGTATCCAATGTACTTGCTCAGCGCTTGGTCACCATGTCCCACAAGTCCTTCGAGTACATATATAGACTTGTTTATTACTAGCTTTTCAAGTTTAATGCTCTATATAGTAAGTTTTATGCATACTTCATCTCTGTATTGACCAATCAATCAATTATATGACTTCTCTAATGAAATGCACATTATTCAAAAGAGAAACATATCTGCTCGCAAAGATCAGATGAGGTCACATCTGCCCAGAATATCCGATCATATTTGCTAAACCAAATAGGTGAACAGCAAGGTTTTTTCTGGTCCTATCAAGAAACATTGAGAAGAAAATGTTTTTCCATTTTTAGTTCTATAAAATTTAATAAAAAGTTCATCCACCCCTTCTCTTTCAATACCTACAGCCAATAGAAATCTAAGGGAGAAAGCACGTAATATCCACATATCTGGACTCAATTAGTAAACTTCATAGCAATCCAACCTATGTCTATGACCTATCAATAAAGAGCAGATACAAGACACTGAAAAACAGAATCATCAAACAGTTTTTCACGATAAAAAGCAGGTAGTATCATCAATCTCCATGCTTAAACCAATTTAGTTATCATACAAAAACCAGCCTAGCAGAGGCCTTTCATATTATACTAGACATAGTTTATCATTTCCTTTCCGAGCAGAACTTCTTATGTTAACCTTTCCTTTCCTCTGAGATTCTCAATCAAACTATCTCATTTTGGCACATTTTGTTATATCCCTTTATAAGAGCAGCCACCAAATTAATAAATCCATTTTCAAGGATTAAGATGCAGAAACCCTTGAATCGCCACAAAAAATACAACTTACAGTTATAGCAAGCAATTTCCTTGATATCCTGCTAAAACAAAACCTTCCCAACCACGAACCAGCGGGGGGTATTCGATATGTGTGGAAAAAGCATGACGGTTTACTTTAACAAAGGTGATCACAACTCACACATCGACCCGGGAAATCACACATAATATGTATCATTTATTTTATGCCTAGGTGTTTTTGGCAACACGAAACATCATAAACTCTATGTTTCCTCCCAACTCCATCTCGGTCGGCATCTTCCTCTCAGGGGTAAGGGGTTTCTTTCGATATCAGATAGGGGCTCGTCGGGCTTAATTATTAAAAGATTTTTTTTTTCTCAACTATATTTCTATCTTAAAATATACAATGAAATTATATTCAGAGCATTTCCCAAACATTCCTATTAATTATGCCGATTCCTCCCACATGTATACTTGGTGTATAATCTTTGCAGCATCTTTCATCAAAACCCCGAATCGGCAAAGAATATGTCCTTTAAACTTTGCTAGAAATGGCTGAACTCGTAAAAGACCAGCATATATAATCAACTCCATGACCTATAAGAAAATCTGTCCCCATAGAACTCATGCCCATAAGCATTCTATGTCAATTGTTGTATCTTGCTTCACGCCCTAATTAATATGCATTATGTTAAGACCTACAGGTTACGGGCTATGTTGCTCGGACTCTCCGAAAATGTGGCCGGATACGTATCGGATCCTCCAAAAGTAGTGCATTTTTGGAGGATCAGACACGGGTGCGGCTACATTTTGGATAGTCCGCGCAACATAGGATACGGGTTCGAGTTGTAGTATCAGTCACTGATGCTTATGTCACGATAGGCAAGGGTGTGATCCTTCCCTCAACCCGACGTGAACACAGGAAGTTTCGTGCATCGTGTGGCCGCTTTTATGTATGGTAATTAACTTAAAATCCAATCAATTTATTCACTATCAGCTAATCCATGTATTCGACATTAATCTAGATAGTCAAATGGATAATGATTAGCAAAAATCAACTCCAAACATCTGTTTTTACACCTCATTCCCAACTTATCACATAAAAAAAACTTGTTTATACCGAAACTAAACTTTGAAATCACCGCGAACGAAATTACCAAACAGAATACAACAAATAAATGAATCCAATAGCATTACATCAAAAAATAAAATTAAAAAAAAAACAAATAAAAATGTATCAATTTATATGAACTGATTTAGCAAGTATAGAAAATACTTACAAATAAAGTCCATTTTTTTTTACCTTTCAAATGAGATCCAATCCGCCCAAATTGAGTCGCTGTAATCTGTAGAGAATGCTCCCCAAATATGTATATGTTTCTATATATGTGTATATAATATACACACACAGCGATCTCTCTCTCCCTCTCTCTCTCTNAAGAAGATAGAAAGAGAAGAAGGTGGGTTCGTTGGGGAAGATGACCGGGGGGGCCTTTTTACAATTTTCTTTTTTCTTTGCAAAAGTTTTTAATTTTCTTATTTAAAGTAAAATCCACGTGTCCGCATCTTATTTGTTACTTTGGTACGTGAAATACACGCATCTCTTGTGGTTAGCTGCTTATCAAATTTGTGTCTAAATGACACATTCGAGGTGTGGTTGGAGTGTTTAAATGGCACGGACTTAAGATGGAGTGTCAAAGTGAAAAGTGAGGACAATTTTAAGGGGATGCCGATGAATTTGGCCAATTGTATTTATGTGAGGCAGATAAAAGAAATACAATGTTTAGATATATTGTATCGTTTGCCATCGTTTTATGATGTCATAGACCAACAATATAAATAATAAACTTGCAATATTATAATGAAAAAGTGAAGTACGAGGTATACAACAAATTATATGTGATACAAAAATAAATTGCAATCACAATATACATGAGTTCATTACTCAAATGATCACTCAACTATCCCAAATTATCTCCTAAAGTCACTTTACTTTCGTTTGTANAATTTTAAAACTTCGAGTTGCTATTAAATGGAGAAAATGACAAAAATGGTATTAAAATTGTTTCTACTCTCGAGCAGTTTTGATTATTTTTTATTTTTCTAATTTTTGATATTTTAAGTTAAGTCAAACTTTATTACTGTTAGATTTAATGAATTTGTGCAAAATAATTAATAAGAACCTCATTAAGTTATTTTTCTTACAATTCTCGTTAAATTTAATAGCCAAAATTTGTTAAATATTTGTCGAAATAATAAATACCCACTTTCTTTAGCAAACTTAAAGACCCAAAACTGCTTAAATTGTATTGGCCAAATACATCGGCAGTCCCTTAAAGTTGTCTTCACTTTTCACTTTGACACTTGATCTTAAGTCCGTGTCATTTTAACACTCCAACCACACCTCGAATGTGTCATTTAGACACAAAACGATGATATGGCATGGAGCGTGTATTACACCACTTTTCAGAGCGTGACAAATCAATTTGTCTTTTTATAACTTTTTTCTTTTCTTTTTCATCCTATTCTTTTGCACCTTCCAACTATGAAACCGCTGCCACTCTAATTAGAACAAAAACGACAATACACAATCTCTCTTCGAAACTCGGCCAATTGATATACTTCAAGAAATATGTCTGCTATGTTTATAATCACCAAAAACTCCATATTCACTCACCTTTCCAAGACTTCTCCTCAAAATTCCATTCCCCAACTCCCTGGATCCTTTTAATTGTAAAAAATTAGAGCTCCTGATTCAGTCTGTAAGAAATTCGTGATTTATAATGCAAATAAATGAGGGACGGAAGTGGAGAAAACTCAGATTTACATCTCAAAACATTCCGGCGAAACATTATTTTTTCCGACGAAGTTTTGTGAATCTAAAGAAGAAGAAATCATATTTGGATCTGTCAAACAAACTTAGGCGAAAGCTATTGCGTGAAGAAAGAGAAGAAAAAACGAAAAAATTGGAGAAGAAGACATCTTTGGAAAGAAATGGCCAGCAATTAACTTTTCCGGCAGGGAGGGGTCATTTGGGGAAAATGACGATGGTTGGGTGGGGTTTTAAAGGAGACAGAAAGAGGGGGGTTCGTCGGGGAAGATGATCAGGGGGAGGGGGGCGATGGTGTGTGTGGGGGGGGGGGGNATTGTATTTATGTGAGGCAGATAAAAGAAATACAATGTTTAGATATATTGTATCGTTTGCCATCGTTTTATGATGTCATAGACCAACAATATAAATAATAAACTTGCAATATTATAATGAAAAAGTGAAGTACGAGGTATACAACAAATTATATGTGATACAAAAATAAATTGCAATCACAATATACATGAGTTCATTACTCAAATGATCACTCAACTATCCCAAATTATCTCCTAAAGTCACTTTACTTTCGTTTGTAACAACAAATTCACTGAACTATGCTTATTGCACTCAGAAGGTCACTCAACTAGATTTTCCAAATTTCGGATTGCCAAATACCTATTTTACCCACTAAATTATAAATATTTATCTTCTTTTATTTTTTTAACTTTTTAATATCATAATTTTTCCTTTTTAATTTATATTATGGACTTACCTAAAGAATCGATAAATTTTATTTATAAATTAAAAAAAAAAAAGTATTTAAGCATATGTAATGTTAGAATAACAAAATAACGAGCATAGTAAAAAAGTTAATTAGAATAATTTGTTCATAAGAATAATTTTAATATTAACAATAAAAGTTCAAAAATTTATTTACTCATTTCAGAATAAAAGAAAATAAAGGTTGTAAAATATATATTTCATGTAAAAAATAATTATTTAAATAAAAGTATTTTATAATATACATTATATATTCTTGAAAATTATGCTCAATTATATAAATACATTTTTGTTGTTAATACTATAATTGTTATTACTAACAAATTATTCTAATTAACTTTTTTTATTATGTTCATTATTTTGTTATTCCAGCATTATATATACTTAAATACTTTTATTTTTTTAATTTATAAATAATATTTTTTTATTTATAGGTAAGTCCATAATATAAATTAAAAAGGAAAAATCATAATATTTAAAAGTTTAAAAAAATAAGAAGAAGATAAATGTTATAATTTAGAGGGTAAAATAGGTATTTGACAATCCAAATTTTGAAAAATTTAGTTGAGTGACCTTCAGAGTGCAATAGGTATAGTTCAGTGACTTTGTTGTTACAAACGAAAGTAACGTCACTTTAGAAGATAATTTGGAATAGTTGAGTGACCATTTGAGTAATGGACTCCAATATACATATGAAGAAACATAATTTTATTGATAAAATGTTGCGGGTACTATTTTGTTTGTTCCCTTTATTTTTCTCTCCTGATTATCTCCGTGATTCGAGGGCTGGAGCAGTGTATTTCTCGAACGTAGTATGATGCGGGCTTTCATTTATTTATATGATATCCATAAAATATGTGGTGGATATTCTTGAATTATTTGATTATCAAGAATTATCAGCCACTTCTTGATCTCTTTGTGAATATCCCGTGAGTTTATGGGATTTTCGAGATGATCTCTATTTTATGAGATGCCTCTTCAAGGGAATATGTATCGCTTTATATATGATTTCAAGAGTCCTGTAGTATCTTTAACTTACGATTTGACTTGATCCCTTAAAATTCGATGTCTACAAATGCCCCCTACTTCAAGGTTTGTCGGGGTGTAGGCTTGCCGAAACTTTAAGACGAGACTTGAAGTACTCGACCATCGCAACAAATGGTTTTGAAACTTGAAGTTTTCGATTTACAGGAGGAAGAGATGAAGGGTAGAACTGGTCCCACCATGCGTGCCAATTATTTTAGACAATAAATTATTCGTGATACAAAATAAATTGCAACCACAATATAAATATGAAGAAACATAATTTTATTAATAAAATGATGCGGATACACACACCAAATCGGTACGAATTTAATGATACGATATAATAAAATTTAAGTAACAATCAAACAATTATTATATTTAAAATAACAATACGATACAATATAACAGGTAACACCATCCAAACAAAGAGCATAAAACTTATACTTATTTTTTTCACATAGTTTCTAAATATCTAAATTTCAAACTTGACCAAACTGTAAATTGACTATTGAAAATTCAAAAGCAAACAACTTTCTTTTCATAATTGAGTGATAGTTCACTGGTAGAAATATTAATGTTTTGGATATCTTTTAAAATTTGCTCTTTGTTATGTAAAAACTTAGGGGTATATATGGAATGGGTTGGTTCGGTTTTTAATAAAATTAAACTAAATTAACTATTTTAGTTTGGATTGGTTCGATTTTGTTGGGTTGTTCAGATTTTCGGGTTTTTTGTTACTTAAATATTATTTCAATCTTACCTTATAATATTTAATAAGTGTATATATATTTAGTAAAATTATAAAAAATTGACAAACATATTATCGATTAAAATATTCTTATGGGTGAAATCTATTAGTAACACATAATAGTAATTTTTTTAGTCATATGATAATAATTTCGTTGATGTACACTTTCAGGTTAACCGAATTTAGTAATTAAACATAAAAATCAGTATGATATCAAAATATTAATATTCACTTCACATTCGAAAAAAATATAAGAATTTAATAGATCTTAATATATGATATGAATATGGAAGCACAAAGAGATAGACGCATTTCAGTAACACTTCATAAGAAAGTGAACATACAACCCATTTTTTTAGGTCAATAAATTTGGAACACTTCATAGTGTATTAAAAATTATATCCCGCAAGAGAATCCCAAATATTTCTAGACATTTTTTTTTAAAGAAAACTCTATATAAAATCTTAAAAGTATATATAAAAATTATATATTTATATGTCGGGTTGGTTCAAATTTTTTTACTCAATACCAAACCAAATCAAAAACTTTATTATTAAATTTGTATTAGAATTAAATCCAATTAACTGTTGTGTACTATAATTAGTCAGTGTTAACAATAAAATTAAAGGCTGACATAAATTGACAGTATACAGATAGAAAAGAGAAGTTTTGATTAATACCATTTCTTGGAATTAACATTATACCTTTTTTTGTCTCTTCTTTTTTGGCACTAATTACAACTATTATAAAAAGGAAACAAAATTAAACTTTGGATATAAGAAAAACACAAAAGTGAATAGCTTGAGTTATGGCTTTAATTAGAAAGCCAATTACTACAATTTTAGTAGTTATTTTCTTTGTATCAATAGTTTCTGCAGCTAGGAATAGTTTGCAAATATTGAGTGATCAAAATGAAGATGGTATTTGTATTTCTATGGTGCAAACTCAAGGCTATGGTTGTGAAGAACATAAGGTATACATTTAAACCTCTATGTAAGAGTCTCGTTTGTTCCGAATATTTTTGAATGTTATAGTGAAGTGCTGTTATAGAGAACATATGTTATAACATAATATAAAAACTGGTTCCGAAAAAGCTTGGCGTTCATTGTGAAGTGTTGTTATATAGAGATGCTGTTATAAAGAGGTTTGACTGTATAACAAGCACTTTGTTGGTTTGAACCCCCTTTCTCGACCGAGCTCGTCACACGCAGGGGTAGAACTAGTGTTAACGTTACGGGTTCGGTTGAACCCAATAACAAAACTTTGTATTTGTCTCAAGAAATTTATTGAATATGCATAGAATATTAATTTAGCCCAGTAATTTAAAAGAACTAGAATCTCGAACCCATAAGTTTCAAATATTTGTCCCGCCTCTGATCTCATGGGACTTGTCTAATGCGATTTACCTCTCTAATGTGGTTTGCAAGCTATTGTCCGGAACGGGCGGCTATGAGTTTTCCTAGTTTACAAAAAAATAGAATATAATATTCACCTTATAATTTTTTTAAATAATTTTTTTGTTTTTTTTTTGTTTTGTAATTTTAGGTGACAACTGAGGATGGTTATATTCTCAGTTTACAGAGAATTCCTAAGGGAATATCTGGAAAGGCAGCAACTAAGCCACCTGTTCTTCTACAACATGGATTATTGATGGTTATACTTCTTCACTTTGATTCTAATTATGCTATCTATATTTAATTTTTGGCTTGTTCAAATAAACATATTTAGTCTTTTTAGTATGATTTCTTTTCATAATCAAGAAATTCCTGGTCCGGCCGTTCCCCGGATTAGGAGGTCACGGGTTCGAGCCGTGGAAACACCCCATATGATCAAGAGGTCACGGGTTTGAGCCATGAAAACAACATCTTGCAGAAATGCAGGGTAAAACTGCATACAATAGCCCCTTATGGTCCGGTCCTTCCTCGGGCCCTACGCATAGCGGGAGCATAGTGCACCGAACTGCTCTTTAATAAAAAAATCCCTGAGAGTCAGTGGCGTACGGGTTAGAATGATTGGAAAATGTGTCCGTCTCTCTATCCTTCTCTACTTAATATTATGTTTTTGTCTGCGACGAAGTTCAAACTCATAATGTACGATATAATTTGGACAAAAACAAAGGGTAATAGATCATCCACAAAGTTTATATGTGTACGAAATTTTTTTCAGGCAAAATATGTACGGTCAAATCTTTCTACAACATCATCCCTATATAACAACACTTTTCTATAAAAGTCATTTTCGGAACCAATTCACATGTTATGTTATAATATATATTCTCCATAACAATATTTCGCTATAACATCCAAAAATATTCGAAACAAACGAGGCTGTTATAGAGAGCTTTGACTGTAGTATTTTTTTCGAAGAATTTATTACTTTTCACGAAAAATAGAGGTTAATTTCCTGTTCTGATAAATGATTTTTTACCATTACAGGATGGAATTACATGGCTGTTAAATCCTCGAGATCAATCTTTAGCTTTCATTTTAGCTGATGAAGGTTATGATGTTTGGATTGCAAATACAAGAGGAACTAAATATAGCCAAGGACATATTTCACTTAGTCCTGAAAATCCAGTTCAGTTTCAATCTTTTGCAATCCTGTCTCAAATATAGTAAAAATAACACGACCTAGCCAGTTTTCGGATTGGTCATTCAAAAATAGCTAGCATTTGTCAAGTGATTGAAAAATAGCCATTATTTTGCTGCAACAGAAACCGGTCCAGCATAATATACTGGAGTTCGGTGCACCTGTGTATGACTTACAACATATTATGTTGGAACTCCAACACACGGAAAGTTCCAGCATAATATACTGAGATTCGAGCACATGTGTATGAACTTCCAACATAATATACTGGACCGGTATACTTTGCTAGAACTCCAGTATAATATAGTGGAGTTCTAGTATATTATTCTGGAATTCCAGTATATTATGCTGAAGCATTTTCCGGATTTTGAACAGTGTTTTTGTTCAGATTTATCTTTCTATGAAAAGTGACTAAAATTCGATTACTTTTCAAACTGTGACTATTGTTGAATGACCACTTGTAAATCTGGCTATTTTTTGAATTTCTCCCCACATATATAGATAAATATTTATTAAATTAGCCAAAAAACAGTTTTTAATTTTAATATTTTGCATTTATGACCAGGCATATTGGGAATGGTCATGGGATGAATTGGTGGATTTCGATTTACCTGCTACATTAAAGTATGTTCATGATCAAACTGGCCAAAAGCTACACTATGTTGGCCATTCTCTGGTAAAATCTTTTGTCTATTTTTAACATTTTACATATTCTTTTCTTGATCCTCAAAATGGGGTTCATTTTACGAATGGCCATTCAATTTACAATTTATTGCACCAAAATTACAAAATTAATTTTATTTTTAATTTACTAAAAGTAAGTTATTTTTAATTAACAAAAACTAACTTTTGCCACTCAAAAATCCATCATCCGACTCAAAATCCAAATATATATATATGCATGCCAAATCAGCAAAATTGTCATGTTATTTGGATTTCTCATGTCTGCTGATGGATTTTCTAGGCATTTAATTTTTTCAAATAATGTGTAAAAAATTAAATTATTTTTAATTAACAAAAACTAACTTTTGCCACTCGAAAATCCATCATCCGACTCAAAATCCAAATATATATGCATGCCAAATCAGCAAAATTGTCATGCTATTTGGATTTCTCATGTCTGCTGATGGATTTTCTAGGCATTTAATTTTTTCGAATAATGTGTAAAAAATTAAATTATTTTTAATTAACAAAAACTAACTTTTGCCACTCGAAAATCCATCATCCGACTCGAAAATCCAAATATATATATGCATGCCAAATCAGCAAAATTGTCATGTTATTTGGATTTCTTATGTCTGGTGATGGATTTTCTAGGCATTTATTTTTTCTAATAATGTGTAAAAAATTAAATAATTTTTAATTAACGAAAAGTAACTTTTGTCACTCGAAAATCCATCATCCGACTCAAAAATCCAAATATGTATGCCAAATGAGCAAAAGTGGCATGCAATTTGGATTTCTTCTGTCTGCCGGTGGATTTTCTACGCATTTAATTTTCCTAATTAAGTTTTAAAAAAACTAAGTTATTTGTAATTTAAAAAAAAATTAGTTTTGTTATTTTGGTGCAACGGCCACATAGTTTAATGATCATCGATGAAATTAACCTTCTCAAAATGTGAACACGATATAAGAAATATATTTAAGAGATATAGACAAGGTCCGCGTACACACTATCCTTCTTGAACCTTACTTGTGGGATTATACTGGGTATATTGTCGTCGTCGTCGTTATTGTTGTTATTTGAGAGATAACTAAATTTGTGTTTTTTTTTTGGTGCAAGGGGACACTAATTGCATTGGCTGCAATTTCAGAAAATAAGTTGGTAGACATGTTGAGATCAGCAGCTTTATTAAGTCCTATTGCTTATTTGGGGCAAGTGAGATCTCCTCTTGCTAAAAGTGCTTCTCAAGATTTTATAGCTGAAGTAAAGAGCTAATTTTCTCCCATTTTTTGTGAGATTTTGGAATTACACCTCAATAATGTTGGATCACATTTCATTTTCTTTATATTTTTTACAGGGTTTGTATTGGTTGGGAATCCATGAATTTGATCCAAGAGGGTAAGATATTCCACCCTATCTCATTTGACAAACACTTATTTGTTTTTCTATTTCTTTCTTGAAAGATAAAAGCCAATCATGATAGATAAATTTTTTCATGCATCGACTTTTTCTCGGTCTTTTTATAAATTATGACAGTCTTTTTATAAAGATTATTGGGAATAAAAATGTGCCTGAGGTTAAGAACAACGACGAAGTTGTCTTATGTCTGCTGTATAAATAGAGATTGCTTTATTATTGAAAATCATGTTTCACGCTCTCTATCCTCTTTTTTCGGCGCGGCAAGGAAGGATCATAGGATTTTCCCAATATACATATCTCTGAGGATCTTCACTCGGACTTTAACTATTAAAAGTCATAAAACTATTTGTTATAACGAAAAAATAACTCAACTATGCTGGTATAGCATAGGGAAAAAATGCTAATCTTTCTATGAAAGACACATGTAGTATAGCCACAACAGTCAGTGACGGAGGTAGGATCACCACTAAGGGAATTCAAAAAGAAAAAAGTTAAATTTTTTATAACTATTTGTTATAACGAAAAAATAACTCAACTATGCTCGTATAGCATAGAAAAAATGCTAATCTTTCCCTAAATGACACATGTAGTATAGTCACAACAGTCAGTGGCGGAGGCAGGATCACTGCTAAGAGGGTTAAAAAAATTATAACTATTTGTTATAATGAAAAAATAACTCAATTATGCTCGTATAACATAGAAAAAATGCTAGTCTTTCCATGAAAGACATATGTAGTATAGCCAAATCAGCTAGTGGCGGAGGCAGGATCACCGCTAAGGGGGTTTAAAAAGAGAAAAAGATAAAAAATATTGTAACTAATAGGAATTGAACATATGACCTTACAAAGATTTTGAGCCCCATTGATCACTAAACTATACTTTTGAGCTGTGTCAAGGGGATTTCAAAACTTAATATATAAAAGTAAAAGAAAAATAGATTTTGCCGTATATATACAATGTGATTTTTCAGCGAAGAGGGTTCGGCTCCGCCTCCCTAAATCCGCCTATGACATTAGCAACTTACCTTACATAATATTCAGTGGTACAATCTAAATAAATAAAGAACCTTTATATAGCTTCTTTTATAGCTATATATCTAATATCTAAAAGAATTTTTGTGTGTGATTAAATTATTATTTTTTCTATAGCTATTTCATGTTTGTTAAAATTAATTTGAATTTTGCACTTATGGTTGACTTAAACAGAGATGCTGTTGTTAAGCTTTTGCAAAAAATTTGCCAAAATCCAGGCAATAATTGCAGTGACTTGATGACTTCTTTTACTGGTATTTCAACTATTCACAATTCATTATTTTTTTTGATTTATTTTTATAATATTTACTATTTGTGACAATAATAGGTCCAAATTGTTGTATAAACTCTTCAAGAACCGATATTTTTCTTGAGCATGAACCACAGGCAACAGCAACAAAAAACATGGTCCATATTGCCCAAAGTAAGTATGCAAATGCAATTTAAATAAATACATATAATTTGTAAATTTGCGTTTAGTACGACGAAAGTCATTTTTCAGGAAAATAAATTTTTAAAAAGCCGTTTTCTAGTGTTTAGATAAATAATTCTAAGGAGAAAATGACTTTGTTCACTTATGGACGAAAATTATTTTTCTTACAACTAGAAGAAGAAAGAAGAATGATTTAATATAGGGGTTTTTGGTCGATAGGGGTTGGGTTAAGTAGTTGGGTCGGGCAGGTTATTCATTTAAGATGGGGTTGGGTCTTTTCGTCTGAAAATGACATCGGGTAGCTAATTTTAAGTATGTTATTTAAAATATACTCACAATTTATAATATATAGCTAATGCTCAAATTTTAAGACACGACGTTATAGAGTTTAAACCTCAAAATTCAAACTTCAAGACATCATGTCTTAAAGTTCAAATCTTATGTCTTGAATTTTATATTGGTAGTCCAAAAATTCAGGACATCATGTCCTAAAGTTCAAATCTTATGTCCTGAATGTTAAATTGGTAGTTTAGAAAATTCAAGACATCATGTCCTAAAGTTCGAATCTTATGTCTTGAATTATAAATTAGTGGTTCAGAAATTCAGGTCACTTAGTCCTGAATTTCAAATTAGCAACTCAAAAATTCATGACACTAAGGGTGTGTTTGGTATGAAGGAAAATATTTTCCGACATTTTCCTCATCAATTCATTTTCCTTCAATTGGAGGAAAATGTTTTCCCTATCAAGAGTAGGGAAAACATTTTCCAAAACTCCTTCTCAACCTTCCCCACCGCATTCCTTACCCTCACCAATCCCCCCTCCCCCCTCACACCCAACTCCACCCCATGCCCTCTCTCCAAAAAAGTTTTTTTTCGTCACTATCCACCCACCCCACCCCACCCTTATCCCCCACCCACCCCCACCCCCTCCTACTCCCCGAGAAAAAAAAATATATTTTTTATATATTTTCAGTTTTACTTTTTTCATCTTTCGCTTTACAGGTTCAAAATTTTACAAGTTCCAAAGATATGAGTTCGGAGGTTTATGTGTTTCGAAGTTATACAGGTTTAGAAATTATAAAGTTTACGAGTTCGAAATTTTGCGGTTTCGAAAGTTTTGTGGTTTAGAAGTTTATGAAATTTGTGGGTTTGGAAGGTTATTGGTTCGAAAGTTTACGGTCTCATGTTTATTGTATCAAAATAATTTATGAATACTCTTGAGAAAATATTTTCCTTATTTGCGTACCAAACACCAGAAAATGAATAAAATTACTATTTGTTTTTTAATAAAACATTTTCCTTTATACCAAACACACCCTAAATCCTGAATTTTCAAATTTAGAATACTTAGCCCTGAAATTTGAATAAATTGACTAATCTTTAAATATTTTATAAATTGTGAATATATTTTAAATAGCATGCTTAAAAGTGACTATTGGTGCACTTTGCCCTCTTTTCATCTAATTGCGGACTTTTAAGGCTGGGATGGAAGAATTAACGGCTGAGGGGTAAAATCTAAAGTATAACGGTAGGGGTGAATTTGTTAACAAACTGAAATATTGGAGAGTAAATATAGCTTATTCTCGATAATTGAAGAGTACATATATCCCTTTTCTTTTAAGTTTAACTTCAACAACTTTGATATTATTATTAATACTTACAACTTAAATTTCATTATTAAAAAAATTGTTCAATTGCTAATACAGTCAAACATCTCTGTAATAATATTCATATATAACAACACTTCACTATAAAAGTCAAGTTTTTCCGAAACCAAATTTTATGTTATGTTATAATATATGTTCTCTATAACAACACTTCTCTATAACATCCAAAAATATTCGAAACAAACGATGCTGTTATAGACAAGTTTGACTGTAATATTAATCTTTAACATATATTTCTCAGAAAAATACTTTTCGCTCATTAACTAAACATCAGATTAAATTAACATTGATCCTTTTCTCATGAAAAATGACTTCTGTCGTACCAAACACATTTGAGTACTATTTTTTTTCTTAATTTCTCAATGGAATTGCAATTTATGACTTTTGGACAGTGACGAGAAAAGGGACCATAGAAAAATATGACTATGGAAATGATGAAGAAAACAACAAACACTATGGTCAGCCAACTCCTCCAAAATATATAATGGAAAATATACCAAATAATATCCCACTTTTCTTAGCCTATGGAGGTGCAGATTATCTTTCTGATGTGAATGATGTGCAAATTCTATTAAATAAATTGCAAAATCATGATCCAGACAAACTTGTGTTGCAATATAGAGAAGATTATGCACATGCTGATTTTGTTTTTGGTATTAATGCTAAACAAATTGTATATCATCCTCTAATGGCTTTCTTCAAGCTTAATTGAGAAGACATTCGAGTCTTGGTGCACAAAGTTATCGCGTGGAATTAGTCGAGACGTTCGCAATCTGGTCCCGACATCATCGTTATTAGTACTTTAAGATGATAAAAAAATTATAAGGTTGATGTAGGATTTGTAATTGTTCTTCAAATTATGTAGATATTGTACTTGTGAATCAAAGTTGAATAATTACTAATTAAAGAACGTTATGTATGCTAAATAAATCATTGTATTTGTGTTTAAAAAAAGAGATCTTTATACAAATATCCGGTCGGATTTATTATTTACATTTTTGCTATGGCCGACGGTATAATAGATTATACACGTCTATGTATATAAGGGTTATGCTTATATTATATATCCATTGACTATTTTATAATAGAACAATTAACCTAAATAGCCGTCCATCTAACTACTTAAACTAAAAATAACCACTGGAGGTATAATATATACGTAATTTATGTATTATATGTATAATTAATGTATAATCTATGTATATGACTAAAATAAGTAAACAATAAATATGACAATTACTTGTGTAAAAATCCCTTTTTAATTTAAGCTATTGGGTAGGCGACTATTTAAGTTTATTCTTCAAATTCAAACACAGCCAAATTTACAAGTGATCATTCAAAAACAGCCACAATATCAAAAGTAATAGAAATTGAACGAAAAAACTGTTCAAAATCCGGAAAATACTCCAAGCATAATATACAGGAATCCGATCGAGCATAATATGCTGGAAGTTCATACACAGGTGTTCCAATCTCCAGCATATTATGCCGGAACTTTCCGTGTTGCAGCAAAATAGTGGCTATTTTCAATGACTTTGCAACTGACTATTTTTAAATGACCAGTCCGAAGACTGGCTAACCCGTGCTATTTTTACCTTAAAAATTGGTTATTTAGCAATTTACTTCTGTATGTGGTAACATTAGCCCAAATTGTGTAATCTAATTAATGAGTCACCTGAATATACCTAACTTAATTAGGTGTCTTGGGACAAATTAGGGTAGATTATATTAAAAGCTAGTTTTAACCTTATAGGTTTTGATAACACCTAAGTAATCAAGATTTAATATCCTGCTCAAAACAAATAGCCACTAAAGAATGAAAAACTTCATATAAAGAAAGAACTGAGCACTGAAATTGGATTACTTATTAAGTTATGATTTAAAAAGAAAAAGAAAAAAAGAGGACGTAACGTTGGAAGTTAATTGGAAACATAAGATTTTCCCTATAATTTTCTCGTCTCCATAAGGTTAAATTAAAAGAAAAAGAAGCTAAAAACTGGTTCTAAATTTCAAAAGCAACATTTAAAGACATAATCTAAGTGGGCATTTGGACATAAGAATTGCAAAATTCTAAAAAAAAAAAGTGAAAAAAAAAATTCAAGTGAAAATGATATTTGAAAATTAGAGTTGTTTTTGGGTATAAAAATAATTTTGGGTTATTTTCGAAGTTTTGTTAGTGATCTGAGCGAAAATTTTGGAAAATAACTTTTTGGAGTTTTTCAAAATTTCGAAAAATTCCAAAATTCATATTCAAGTGAAATTTGGAAATTTTATGGGCAAACACTAATTTAAAAAAAAAAAGTGAAAAAATTCTTATGTCCAAACGACTCTAAGATACGAAGAGGCAAAGAAAAAGCAGTTCGGTGCACGAAGTATCCCGCAGGGTCCTTGAAACGCACATCGGCCAAAGGGATGAAATGTTGACAATCTACCCAAACACAAGTATTAATCATGACTATTTTCACAGCTCGAGCCTATAACATATAGATCACATGAAAATAACGTTACCCCCGTTGCTTTCCTCCTAATATATGCAGAGCCAAATATCAAAAATCGAAACAAAAACAACAGTAGGATATGTTCATGACTTCATGTATGGTGTTATAGATAAAGCATATAATATTATAATATAATGTTGGTGAAAATAGTGGGAAGAAAAGGCATTGACAAACATTATGCTGCTCATTAAATCATAGTATAGAATATAAAAAATACTAAGGAGCAGCAGAATGCTTGTCAAAGTCTTTTCCTCACTACATGCATATAATGATATGAACATACGTTTTAGGGTTTTAGCTATGTATATATAAGCAACAAAGAAGCAAACGCACCGCCATACAAAAGGCAATTTATGGAAAGTTATTAATCAAAAAAACTTTGTGTTAACAATAATTTGCACATTTTAGGAATCTTGAAAGAAAATCAAGATTCTAACTAGTTTTCTTTCTTTATGCTTTTCGCTTTTCCTCTTCTTCTTGGTTTACGCTACCTCAAAAATAAAGTCATTACTTTTTTTATTTTATTTTATTTTAAAGTTGGTGTTCTTTATTTGTTTATTTATTTATTAATTCATTAACACGCTGGGAATTATTCAAATTTATTTCAAGAATAGTTTATCTACCTAAGTTAACGAATTTTGCTTTAAAATGTTAAGGGTGTATTAACAGATTTTATTAATTAACATATGTAGAAATATATTGAAAATCTATAACATATACAGAAATTAAAATCCTGTTTAGAGATAACAAAGTTGTTATTTACAAACAAAAAAGCAACCAAAAGAATAACTAAAGCTAAAGTAATAAAAAGAATTTAATAAAGAGAGTTTATAAGCTATCAATATTATTACAATGACGAGTGTGTTGGGCCCATATTTCTTTTGGTTTTTATTCCTATTCGAAATTGGATTCGATTTTTATTCCAATTTTGAGTTGGTTTTGGCTTTGAGAGAAAGTACTACTCATTTTCTATGTAACGATCCGATAGGTCGTTTTGCTTTCTAGAGCCCCGCCCCCCTAAATAAGAATCCACGTATGTGCTTTTACTGTTTTGTGACTTGGGGGATGGTTAGTTTGAGAATTGGAAGGGTTCGGGTTGAAATCGGAACACATGGTTCCTTAAGTTGGCCTTAAAAGGCTAAGTTTGACTTCAGTCAACGTTTTGAGTAAACGATCTCGGAATCGGGATTTGACGGTTCCAATAAGTTGTATGAGTCGCTCGATCAAGTTTGCATGATGTTATTAGGCTTGTGTGGATGATTGGTGTGGATCCCTGAGGGCTCGGGTGAGTTTCGGACGTTAGGGAGGGTGAGAAACACTCCAGCTTTCTGATGTTTCTTAGCAGCTGTTGCAGGTCTTGCAAATGCGAGAATTTGTTCGCATTTGCGAATATCGCTCTTGTGAGGTAGGCTTCGCAATTGCGAAGAAGCCTAAGCTGGGCGGTGTTCGCATTAGCGACTTTTTGATCGCATTTGCGACCCCTTTGTCACAGTTGCGACCTTTGCAGTGGGAGCCGAGGTTCGCATTTGCGATGTGTTTGTCGCATTTGCGAACCAGGTGTCGCAAATGCGACATCAGAGACCTGTGCATAGTTTATTAAATGCGGGACTTAGGCCATTTAGTTCATTTTCTTTCATCTCTTGGGCGATTTTTGTAGCTTTTGGAAGAGGGTTTTCACCTAGCACTTTGAGGTAAGTACAAGTAAAAATTGGTGAAATCAAGAGTTTAGATGAAAACCTAGATTTTGGGTAAAATTGAGATTTGACCACGAAAATGATTATGGAATTTGATGAAAATCATATATTTATGTTCCTAAGGTTATGTATGGGTAACAACTTTCTTCGAAAATTTTCGGAATCCGGGCACATGAGCCTGGGGGTGAATTTTTAAGAATCTTATATTTAGGGTTGGGTAACCTCATAAATTGTTGGAATACGAACTCTTGAGTATGTATTGATTAGTTTATATACTATTTGATTAGTTTTGGGTTGATTCGGTATCGAATTGAGGGTGTAAGCACATTCTTGGACCGGAAAGTAGGCCTTGAGACGAGATAAGTCTCTTTTCTAACCTTGTAAGAGGGAATTAATCTCATAGGTGAACTTAAATCAATATAAACTTCTATTTTTGGGGGCTACGTACGCACGATGTGACGAGAGTCCATGCATAGCTACTATTCATGCTTATGTACGTGTAGATTTAGGCTTACACCATGCTTTGTTGATATTGTTGCTTGTTTATACTTACTAGTTGTTGGATTGAAGCGGAAGTTGAGGGTTTCAACATTTTTAAAGTTCCAAGTTGATTTTCTTATTATTTTTTAAAAGCATTGAGAAATATTATGATAAATTGAGAAAAATCTATGTTCAAACCGCTTCCCAACTATATTTTGCAAGCGGGGTAAATTTTCACTACTCTCATGAGAGCGGGTTGTTCGCCTCGGCAGGATTTATTGATATTTATATGATTCTGGCTGTTCGAATATATATATATATATATATATATATATATATATATATATATATATATATATATATATATATATATATATATAGGTCGTACGTCCTCGACATAATTCGTGCGTAACAATATTGGAACCCCTATTATATTTGGTATTGTTTCACGGACTTGAAAGTCGAAAGATCTAGATATAATAAATGACTTGGTTTTTACTTGAACGAGAAGATTGTTTACTTATTTCCCTACTTTGAGTTCTATTATCAGTGTATAATTCATGTTTACTTAGAAATTTATATTATTATATTGTTGGCTCGTAGTGAGTGTCTAAGTCGACCCCTCGTAACTACTTCATCGAGGTTAGATTAGACACTTACTGGGTACATGTTGTTTATGTACTCACCTTACACTTCTGCACTTGGATGTGCAGGATTTGAGGCAGGTGCATCTGGTTATCAGTCCGACGCGTACGCTTGACTTGCACTTAGAGACTTCACAATGAGCTGCCTTCTGAGCCGTTCTACAGTAGTTGGAGTCTTCCTTTTGTTTTATTTCTTTCCATTTTCCTTTCAGACAACAAACTAATATTCTTTTGTATATTCTACTAGTAGCCCACATATTTGTGACACCATGTATTGCCACACACTAGTAGACTTATGGTTTTGGATTTATTCTTATGACTTCGATTTGCATCAGTTTCTTTTGTTTAATTACTTTACAACTATAAATTTCTAAAACTTTTATCAATGGGGAATGTTATTCACTTAGAAAATATATTAAAAGTGGAAACCACTAGATTGATCAGTGTCGGCTTGCCTAGCAGCAATGTTGGGCGCCATCACGGCCTATAATGAAGTTTGGTCATGACAACGTGGTATCAGAGCACTAGGTTCATGTAGGTCTCAAAAGTTATGGGCGGACCTAAAAGAGTCTCGGATCGGTGCAGATACGTCCATACTTATCTTCCAGAGGCTATGAGGTGTTTGGAAATTACTATTTATTCATCTCCTATCGTGCAGTCGATGGTATACTAAGTTCTTTCTCTTATTCTCTCACATATTGTGAGAACGCGCGCGGTAGACGATCTGGACAGGGGAGGAGCCGATCCCCCTGTTGCGAGAGGCCGAGGCAAAGGGAGGGCACCAACTCGAGGTAGGGGACGAGGACGTCCTAGAGTTTCCCCAGTTGTACCACCAATGGATCCAGTGAAGGATCCCATTGTTGAGGAGTAGCTGCCCGCAACAAAGACAACACTGGTAGACTTCACGTCAGCACCAGGCTTTTAGGAAGTCATGAGCCGTATGATGCGGTTCATGGATTCTATGACCCAGGTTGGCTTATTTACAGCAGACCCAGCCGCATCTCAGGCAAGAGGGGGAGCACAGACCCCTACTGCTCAGGCACCTGGGCATGCAGCTGCAGTATATCAAACCCTGGGTACGCTACTCGTGGGCGGGGCCCAGCCAGTTACATCATTTGTACCTGAGCCTAGACCAGCTGCGTCCGGTGAGTCGCATAAGCTTTTAGGTAGATGGACCAGGCTTCACCCTCCGGCCTTTGGGGTCGAGCGACATGCATGTTTAACCAAAGAATTTGATTCTCTACCCAAAGATATTTTAAGAAGTACTCGGGCATCTGATAACCAAGAAAATTAGTTAATAATAATTAGACTTGTAATAAGAAAGCAATAAGAATGCGCAAAAGTAAGTGTATTTCAGTAGTGGTTCGAACGTACTCATACAAGTGATATTTTACTCCCTTTTATCGGGAATTTTTTAATATAACGCCTACTCTTTTTAATGATTGAGCATTAATGACTAATAATATCATTAATATAACGTCACAATAGGTAGTCAGAACTATTGCGTGAAGATTATGTAATGTTTGGCTCATTGAATGAAGATCTTTGAATCTTCCCTTTATTATGCCTCTGTTCATTCTGACCGTGTCTCTCCAACTCCTCAATTAGACTGAGGCTCCCGCATCTAATTATCTCGTGGGTATGCTGTTTCGTTCCTCTTTGCGTGAATGATCATATACTCCGGATTTAGAAATTCAGCCTCAATATGACTATACTGTTGCATCCATTCATAGTTCCGCAATGCCCTATCGATTTTGTTGTATACTCCTTTTCCCAACTGCTGCTTATTACACCAAGTATAAAACCACCCAAAATTCTTTACTTGTGTGAGCTGAAGTGTAAGGATCATATTATGGAATCCCTTGACTTCACTCTGGGTAACTGGAGCCCCAATTCTGTCCTCTGTGTGGAGCACATTATTAAAGTCTCCACTCAGAAGCCAACAAGCTTTTATGTTCATCCCTAATTGCACAAGTTTATCCCATAACTACTGCCTTTTATTAACCTCATTAATAGCATATACAACAGTTACCAAGGTCTTGAAAGTTGAGTTCATATCTTGTACCTCACAATGAATAAACTGTTCATCCTCCACCAAAATCTGAACCTTTATGCTTTGTTTCCACATCAGCCATATTCTCCCATTCAGATGATCCTTATAATTGTTGCTAAAACTCCAATCTCTAGCCACTTTATTCATAATTCTAGTAGCCTTCTTTTCCTTTACTCTAGTTTCCAAACAGCCCATAACATCAACCTTTTGTTTTTTCAGAAAGAGTCTAACCTCCTTCTTCTTGTAGGGCTTGTTCAGCCCCCTTACATTCCATGTATAAATATTCATTTCTGGGTGAAGCTGGATGGGCCAGCGTCCCCTAGATCATCATCATGCATCTGTAACTGTAGTACAACAAATTTATTTCTGGAATTTTCTAATGCACCCGAGCTCATTGTTCCTCTACTCTGTCGATTACCTTTCGGGCATCACCTTCTCTACTAATCTGCTGCACCTCCCCATCTCTTTTCTTCTCTTTTGGCAACCATTTCATAGTTTTCTTAACCAATTGTTTCCTATTCCATGTTTTCCTCTGTTGTATTTTGGAACCTCCTTCTTTTCCTGCTTTTCCTTGAGCCAACACTCACTTGAATTATGACCAAACCTAATACATTCGCTGCAGAATTTAGGTTTCCAATCATATTCAATTCTCTGTACCATTACCCCTTTTTGAGTTTGCACTTCAAAACAATCTGGTAAAGGCTGTGATACATCCACTTCTACCAATACTCTTGCAAACGACACCCTCTCCCTTTCAGCAGTGATCCAGTCTGTGTATAATGGCTCAGTGCTTCAGTAGACCACAAACCCAGAGGCAAACCAGAAAATTTAATCCATGTAGGAATCATATTCACACTCCCTAGATCAAACTTGAAATCCATACACCTTTGTTGTAAGATAAAAGGTTTATTATGGTAAGTATACGGTCCCCCTTGCATAACTAGGTCTCTATCCTGGCTATTCTAAAATCGAAAGAGATAGTATCCCTCTTCATGATACAGAATTTGAGGTTTTTCAATAAACTTCCATACATTTGTGACATAGTTATCCATCGCTTTCTCATAAGGATTATCACCTAAAACATACCCAATTAACGTTGTGCTCCAGTATAATTCCTGCTCCTTCGTGTCTTCTTCTTCTATTTGCACCACAAATGTACCATCCTTTATAGCGGGGGGTACGTAATTCAGAGACTTCCCCATTTGAGCGCTGCGATATCTCTGCATGGCCTCAGTTTTGTCTTCCAATTCCATTGGAGTTGCTATTTGTTTACCATTCTGTGTTGAATTCCTGTTCGTCGAAAACTGCAATCGTCAATGCACCCATGATGCATCCGATGTTTCCTTTTGCCCAGATTGCTCCTCTTCCCCTCCAATTTCCTCCCTAATTGGCTGAAATTTCTGAGGTAAGAAGCTCCCAAAAGTTACCGGCATTAAACGCTGTTGAATTCCAGTGTCTGGTGTTACGATCAGATCATTAATTTCCCCACTCTTCTCAGGTTTATAAAACACGGTAGGGGCACTCCCCATCCCAGTTAGCCAGCGACGAGGTTGAGACTGAGCAGGCGTTTCACTATTTCCTTCCTATTCCTTAGCTTCCGATGGTGATGGAAGCTTCTAACTATGCCTAGCCATGGCTGAAGCGCACGTTAGCTATTCTCGCTTAACATGCACCATCTCAGTTTTCGAACTGCCTGTTTTCACTTATGAATAACATTTCTTCTCCTGCATCCTTCTACCTTATTATTATTATTATTATTATTATTATTATTATTATTATTATTATTATTATTATTGTGGCGACTAAGCTTGACACAAAAAGTAAAAATTGCACCTCAAATTCGATTGTACCAAAACTGACAAATTACATGAGCAAAGCAGTGATAAATTAACAATGGGCAGATTAAATGAATCTAAGAAGATAATTGAGTTTTAATTTTTTTTAATTAAGTCATACTATAACATGCTTTTCATTCTGATATTGCTGCAAATAAAAATTACTTATTCCATCGGCCACCACAAGTTAAAAATCTTGTGTTAGAAAATGATATCTGACTTTTGAGGAATTTGTTTAGGGTCCACAGACCAAAGGAATCAAATATTAAATTTCATTTAAGATTAGAATGATAAGATCTTGCATTAATAAGTGTGAAAGATGAGAAAACTACAAAATATCCGAAAATTAACGAACAAAGTGTGACAAAATAATTTATTTATAGTGGCTAATGTTCATGCATTAAACACTTTATAGGTGAATAATATCCTTATCTGCTAGATTAGTTCATATTTCAAACGTTATTTATATTATTGAGTTTCTTACAATATAATTACATGGAATTACTCACGATAAGTAAGTAATGAAATTAGTAAACTATGAAAAATAAGAATTTTGGACAAGCGAGTTCAAATAAACACGATCATAACAAACAACAGAAAAGACATGAAGTATATATAGCAAGCTAAATTTGTCCGCAACTATGTTCTTCCTTCTTCTTTATTCGCTGCCTCAAAATTGAAGTCATTATTTATTTATTTATCTATTAACAAGTTGTGAAAAAATTTTCTAATAAAGAATTACACAATCTATTTAATATTTAATATTTTTACATTGAAAACCGTAGGTAGGCACTACCTAAAATGCGATCTAAAGGAATACCTTTTCTGGCGACTCTTGGGGGTTGCCACTGAAAATAGCTACGTAAAAACTATTATTATTTTTGGCGACTTTTGGGGTCGCCACCAAAAATAGCGACATACAAATATTACTATTTGGGGTTGACTTTTGGGGAGTGACATACAAATAGTACTATTTTTGGCGACTTTGGGGGTTGTCACTGAAAATAGTGATATACAAATATGATCTTTTGGTGGCGACGTTTAGGGTCTCAGAAAGCACAACAATTGAAATAGGTAGTCCGTATTGGTATCAGATCTATTCCCATGTTTTGATATGCTCTGAAAGTCGCGACATACAAATATTACTTTTGGCGGTGACTCTCTGGTGTCGCAACTAAAACGACGATTCCACTTCAAAGAGCGACCTAAAGCAGTACTTTTGGTGGCGACGCAACGGATCACCACAAATATTATTCTTTAGTAATATTTGTTTTTTTTTTTTGGTAAAGAAAGATTTTATTCAGACAATTAAACAACTAGCTATTACAACAAGGGATCGTCCTAGGAAACAGAGTGCCTAGAGCGTCCCTTTCAAGTACATGAACAACAAA